>SMLS01038232.1:0-14367 GCA_004785975.1 Popillia japonica | reverse complement strand
CCCCCCATTTTTTTTAACATTTTTTCTTTTTCTTATTCGTCAAAAGAAGGCCGCTTTTACATAGAATACGATGATGTATAACAAGTTTAGATAATTAATAATTGTAAAAATAGAAAAATAATAATAAAACTTCAAAATGAGTAAACTTGTCTATTGATATAAATTAAAGGAACTTATAACAGATATAATTTTCTTTCCTTAACATAATTTCCAGCATAATACATGGTCCCAAGGTAGATGGATGACGGCACCCTTAGGGCCATGCAATATGCTGCAGATTATTTTCAGAAGAAAATTTAATATCTGCTATAGTTTAGGAAATATTTGCAAAAATTGAAAAATCGTCCAACCTTTGGAGAGGGCTGTGCTCCAAAATCGTGCGGATACGCCGATAAAAAAAATAGGGATCTCCTATTTTGAAGTATTCCTTCGATCTGTAAAGTTTCATCGAAATCGGAGGGTGACACCCGCCGGTGTTCTCTTGTTAGTGCTTCAATCAATAAAAGCAAAGATTGTTAGGAAAACAATTTATTGATATTAAATTTATTAATTGAAGTATCAAGAGTGTATTTGTACTTGAGTAAACTAACAGTTTCAAATGTAGTTAACACAATTGCAATGTAAATAACTTTATATGCTTTAATAATTGTAATAAATAAGGTAATAGAATTTTACATGTGCCTAGGGATACAGATAATACTAATTAAAGTTGCTAGCAACTGCGCTGCAGACAACGGCAAGATACAAGACACTGTATACTATCAAAATCATATTTTACTGATTCTGTCAAACGAGCATTGCTACAAAAGTTTAAATAAATTTGAATTTTGGAGAAATTGCGGGTAGATACTCTGTGCTTGGTTCTCTTGATCCAGCTCTACTTCCTCTAGGAATGTCTTTCTAGTGGTCTTCGGATGTCGGTGTGGAATAGTGACAGAGACTAGGATTAGTATCCAGGTGTTATTTATAGGAGCCCGCTGATCGTGTATTTTCGTGATGGTTCGATATTTGATTGGCCCTATTGGTTTTGCGGAATTGTGCAATTCATCTCCGGCTTGCTGCTGACGGGAGTCTTATAAAAAAATCGTCGATTAAGTTTTTGAAGGTTTCGGGAATCTGCCCGTAAGATTCGTCTGGGAAGGCGAACTACCAATTGTAGGATGCGAGCAAGCTGGACTGACCTAGCTAAGAATTAGCCTGATGTGTATTTTATACATGATCGCCCTCGCTTCAGAAGTAGGTTTACCGAGAATAGAATATACAGGCCGTCCCGGATTTTATTTCACAGGCTGTAACTCTACACCCGGTATATTTACGATAAAATATTTTAAATAAAAGTTGCTTTACCTCTTAAAGTCTACGAAATGACAGTCAGTTTTACATTTGCTTATCGTCTTGAAGGTCGTTTGGAGGTCAACTTTTGTTTTTTAATGGAAACCTATATTTTTCAATGCAGCGTTATATTAACCAAAAAGATATAAATAGCTTTTGTCTGAATGGTTTTTTAATTACATTTGCAGTTTTTTAAAATAATTACGAGAAACTTGTCTGGGTACTACTCAGAAACGTTTTTTGAACGAAAGGTATTTTACTAACTATTTGACAATAAATCATACAATTAACATTATTTTCTCTTAATAATTAATCAATTAATTAAAAATTTACAACAGGTGCTCCAATTGTACTCGTACTCCACCGGTCTACACACAAGCCTCGATACAGTGCATTAACACTCTCTTACATGCAGAAATTACCATTTCTCGCGTTATTGTTTGGTAACCTTGACAAATTTTATTCTTCGAATCCTCTAAATTTATAGAAGAGGAGTATATTTTTGTAGTTTTTTTTATATATATAGGGTGTCCGCGATATACAAAGCATGCTTTTAAGGGATGATAGCTACAAGGATTTAGAAACAAAAACATATAATACACCTTGGGTCTATCTGTAAGCGTAAACGAGAAAAAAAATTATTTCTAAAAAAACCTTATTTGGTCAAACTGTACAAGAAAACTCATCCATATTGCTTCTTAAATAACCAAAGAACCATATCAAAAATTTAGGGTTGAAAATAACTGAAAACAACGATGAAAACGAATTATTTAATACTTTGAAATTGAAGCGTGGTGTCATTTCTCTTCCACCACACTGTACTCGTATTCATTAGAAGCGCAGATGCAAGCCAAGCATCATCTGTTTATACGACCTTGAACTTGTATCGTACGAAGTCAATGGCCATACGTTTTAAAATAATTAATAATGTTATGACAATAAAATCGATGTTATGTTGAAGTTAGAGTGAAAAGGGCGTATTTAATAGCAGCCTCCGATCGGTAAATGAAAATTTAAGTTGAGGGAAAGTCGCATTGAATGAAAAAAAATGTAATTACTGTATGTTATGGCGCTTTAAGCTCTTTCGTAAAGGCTACTACAAAATTGAGTTCTTTTCTTTTATTTGTGATAAATTGGTGGTCCTAAAAAGGACTTTTTTGAGAGACAGGAGAAAATGTATTACAGGAAAGGCTCGATGTGTTGCAACACACGCCTGTAATCGTCGGGTAAATCTTGCACTGATCAGCTGCCGGTGTACAGTATGCATCGAAGTTTGTGACATGAGAAATATTTGTTTTTCTCGTTTACGCTTACAGATAGACCCATGGTGTATTATATGTTTTTGGTTCTAAATCGTTGTAGCTATCATCCCTTAAAAGCATGCTTTGTATTTCGCGGACACCCTGTATGTGCTTCTATTTTTATATATACATATTTGTTAAATTGTGAGTTGCAGTTGTAATTGTGTTTTACTTATTTATATGACAATGTCGATATTTTGTAAAAAATCAACGACAATAAACATTATTATTATTATCATTATTATTATTATTAATGCTCAGGGTATACAATTTCCTTTAAATAGCCCCAGAGAAAGAAATCAAGAGGAGACAAGTCCGGAGAACGCGCAAGCCAAGGCATCGAACCTCTATTACCAATTCATTCCTCAAGATAAATCATATTTAAGTGTGTAATCAGTGACAATACGGGCATTGTGAGCTGGGGCACCATCTTGTTGCCACAGAATTCTTCTTCTATCTTCGACAGGAATATTTTCCATTAAACCTGGCAACACATTCTGCAGAAAATTTAAATAACGCTGTTCCGTTAGAGTTTCCTCATAAAAATAAGGACCAATTACATAGCCGTTGAAAAGGCCACACCAGACATTGATTCCCCACACTGTCTGGAAGCGCGCTTCTTGCATCCAATGTGGATTTTGATTCGACCAGTAATGAGCATTGTACTTATTAGCAATGCCATTATTGTGGAAGCGACATTCATCACTCTAGATTATGTAGTTGAAAACATTTAAATTTTCTTCTGCTAAAATATGTAAGCGTGCAATAAAGCCAAGCCTTCTTTGAAAATTGTTGAACTACATGCCGCACCGCGGCCTGAGGCCTATTAAATTATTCCGTACCTAGTGAGTTTCTTTAGATAAACAGGTTTTGTCCCCTTTACTAGGTTTAATAGCTTGTATGGTAAATTTCTTTCCGTTAGACCTGTTGGTTGGTTAGTTTGTTCCAAAAATGACTGTCTGTGTTGTACCAATGCAGCGCATTCAAATACAATGTGCTAGGCTGTTTCCTCCTCCCCATTGCAGAATCTGCAGATAGGTGACTCCACGTTACTGAAAGTCATATGTGATGGCCACGTTCTGGAAATTCGGCTCGATACACGCGTGCTGCTTCTCTCGAATTCCTATTACATTGTCCATAAACTAATAACATGTCTACATACTCATTGGGGGTGTATGTATTCGGCATATTTAATGAAGTTGTTAATGTAATCGAACGTAGTCACACTAGTGAAAAACGAAAAACAATCAAGAAACACACAACAAAAGTTAGAGTAAACACGCACCATAAAGATACTGTCACATACATATGTACCTATATAGTATTTGTCAAACATAAAGGTTGTTAATTTTCCAAAGCCTTCTATTATTAGAAAAGTCCTCTAAATGGGTTATTCAGTAAGTATTTCAATAATGATAAACGTAAGAGGAAAATTCTTCAGACAAACGCTGGAAAACGTTTTTCCAGATTGTTGGAAAATGAGTGTGGTAATCCCGTTGGCAAAAAATACTTCTCCCACAAGTTATAACGATTTAAGACCAATTTCTATTCTGCCGTTGTTGTCGAAAATTTTGGAAAAGATAATCGATAAACAAATTAGGACATTCTTGGAGAGTAATAATATTCTGCCGCCTGAACAGTCGGGGTTCCGCTCTGGTTACGGTTGCGCCTCTGCTCTAGCTCATGTGACTGATGACATATTTAGGGCCATTGATAATGATAAGATCACTGTATTGGTGCTGCTGGATTACAGTAAAGCATTTGACACGCTTAACCATGGTATGCTACTTTCCATACTACATTATATTGGTTTCTCCTGGAAATCGATTGATTTTTTCAGAGCTTACTTATCGGGACGCCGTCAGAGCGTTTGCTTAAATGGCCAGATGTCATCGTTGCGTTCTATCGTCTCTGGCGTACCCCAGGGAAGTGTGTTAGGGCCGCTGCTTTATAGTATTTATTCGTTCAACATTATCAAATGTCTGAATCACTGCACCTACCATCTATATGCTGATGATACCCAGCTGTATCACTCGTTTGCTCTTTCTGATGTACACAATGCAGTGCAGAATATTAATGCTGACTTACAATCTATAGCTCTCGTGTCCTCACATCATTCTTTGTTGATAAATCCTGGTAAATCGTCGGTGTTGGTATTTGGGAGAGCTTCGTCTAGGGCTGCCGCCCTTCCACATATTCAAATTACATTGAATAATATTCCGCTGTCCATTTCTGAGTGCTCGCGCAATTTGGGGCTTTACCTTGATACACAGCTTCGGTTCAAGAAGCACATCTCTCAATTAATCCAATCGGCTTACTACAAGCTGAAAATTCTTTATGGTAGCAGAGAGTGCTTGTGTCGAGATGTAAGAATACTATTGTGCGAGTCTCTTGTCCTGTCTCAATTCTATTTCTGCATTAATGTATACTACCCATGTTTGGATGCGGTTGACAGATTGCGCATACAGCGAGTGCAAAATGCATGCCTGAGATTCATATACGGGATTCGGCGCTTTGAACACATATCTCACACACTAAAATGGGCTAATTGGCTTGATATGACAACTAGAGCAAATTTTCTCGCCACTACATTCTATTACAAAGTCATCCACTTCAAGAAACCCACATATCTCCACCGTAAAATATTATTCAGGACTGACGTTCATAGTGTGAATGTGCGATCTAAGGGTTTGCTCACGCCTCCCTCTCATCACCTGGAACTCTTTAAACGATCTTACTCGTACTGCATTGCCAAACTTTATAATGCAATTCCGGTTTTCCTGAGGGGGTTAAGTCCGCCATCATTCGCCACTAAACTTAAAAAATATTATCTGTCTTTCTGATCCGATATAGTGGATGCGTACCAACTTACAACTGCAACTATTTTGTTTTATTTTTCTCTAAGCTTGTGTGTATTGTGACTCGAATTTGGTTTTAGTTTTGTTAATTTAGTTTAATTCAATTATCTTTTTTATGGTTCGGGAGTCAGAGCAGCTGCTCGTGTTGCTTGCAGCTGATCCCGCACCTTTTGGCGATATTGTTATTAGGTACAATTTTTAATTTTTTGTTAATTATGTTGTAGATATTTTATCGCCAATAAACAAATATTATTATTATTATTAATATAGCGCTGCATTCAAAAATATAGGTTTCCGTTAAAAAAAACAAACGTTGACCTTCAAACGAACTTCAAGACAATAAGCAAATGTAAAACTGACTGTCATTTCGTAGACTTTAAGAGGTAAAGCAACTTTTATTAGAAATATTTAATCGTAAATATACTGGGTGTGTGGAGTTACAGCCTGTAGAATAAAATCCGGGACAGCCTGTATAGCTTGCACATTCAGCTGATGGACTTATTTCTAGTTATATCTAGATGCCTGGCTAATGTCAACGTGCGGTCGAATCGATCTTCCTGCTCTATTCGATTTCTATCCGAACGACAGAAATCATTCGGGGAGATATTGTCGTCGGTTATACTTCTTAACAATAAGAGATTTAGGCTATACCACTGGATAATATTTTGCACTGCATCAAGATTTAAATGTTTAATTTAAACGTACAATCCTTTTCATTCTTGTTAATGCTACTTGTATTTATAATGTGTGACAAGTCCGCCAATCTTCACCGTGTACGTAAAGAAGTACATATGTACATATGTAGGTGTACTATATATTCCGTTGCCTGCATATCATGTGTATGTGTGGATGTATACATTCTCAATCATAACACCGCCTTTGCTACGAAGCTTAGCGCGGCTGTCTAAATCGAACGGAGATATATTTCTCTTGATGTCAGTGTATCAACTGAGCATAGCGCTAGTCGTATCCTGTGCCCGTTATTCCATACTAGAAATCTTATATTCTGGCGCGGTCCTCGCGTGCTGTTGTCGCGCGGCCGTCTCGTTCGCGGCTACCTCAGTCCATTCTCGCCACGTCCGTTGCACAGGCGGCAACGATTACTCGAGACGGTGCGCGATCTCATGGAAGAATACATCCGCCATGTGCATCCTCACAATCATTCCTTGCTCAAATTCGCCTTAGTAGCGCGATCGATGCGCCATTATGCAGCGAATACAACTACATACTGAACCTCCACGTCGCACTAAGAACGACCGGTTTCTCCCACTCAATTTGGTCTCCACGGTGACGGCATTTTCCACTTATTGGAGCCGCTCAGTAAGAAATGCTGCGATAGCAAAAGTCGAAACTCGCTGCATAGACTCATCTCTAGGAATCCTTGATGCTCCGCAAATTTAATGGATGTATCTTCACTCGTTCAGATTATACATGGTGTGCTCGTCAATTATTTGCAGCAGTGTATATTCATCATACGTGAAGAACGTAATGAAATTACCAGCATAACTTAAAAAACAATACCACAATTGAATAATTGCTAAAATAATTTTCGAATTCGGTTGTCTATATTAACCAGCAGAACAGACATTCTTGCTGATTTTGTGTTTCTTTCGTAATGTGAAGCTCAAAAATGACGATTTTAACTATTCTTCCATAAATGACAACTATTAATTATTATTATTTATTTAAAAATTTTGATGCTTCTATAACGCAATGCAAGAGCATCTCGCAAAATTTAGCGGCATCCTACCAACTGTATCTTATACGAGGAGTTGAATTTTGTACAGTATCAAAATTCTTCTTCCTACATGATATACTCAGGTTTTATAATGCGATAATTTTGAGAGCTTTAGCGTCAAAGTTCGGAATGCTGAAGTATACTCTTATTTTATGCCACATTTTTAGCATTTTTCGGTATTTTAGAGATTTCATTTGCTTCCATGATCTGATTTCAGTAATTCAAATCGTAAGATTACTGAAGAGTGTAATAAAGGATATACTGAAGGACATTGGGAAGGCGCACCTCCCAACAAGAGGCCCTTCTGAACAGGTTCTCCTAATATGCCGTCCCTGGTATGATCTTTTTATACATATCATCACGGGTTAAAGGGTCTCCCCTCCTTCGTAATTGGATAAGGAGTTCGGTTACATTTCAGTTATCATCGTCGTGTCGTGTCTATTTCTTTTTTTGTTCTGTCTCTCTTGTGCTGGGTACATTCGCCACAGAATCACGTATTAGCCACCAATTTGGTTGTTGGTTTCTATCATTATTGGTTCTAGCAACACCTTGCCCGATCGTGTTTTGAATGCCATCTGTTGCAGTCCAGTACGGCGGGGCGTGCTTTGCGGTGTCAGTATCGCCACTGTAAAGGCATGTGTCTACTTCCGACAGGCCAAATCGTTTGAGATGCGCTCTAAAGTGCTAGTGCCCGCATAAGAATTGTATAAGGTGGTAGTCCGCTTGTGTAAATTTACAATGTACCCACGGTGTAATATTGCAAATCAAGATTCTTATTCAGAACGCCACTGATTCTGTTTGGCGCCACTGTGACTCTCACTGTTGAATAGTAATATCCTATTGTTTGGCAATGAAGCTACAATTTCAGCTGCGCTGCCGAGGATTGTTCTGCAACTGCTTATTACTTATAGCAGACTTCTTCTCTGGTGTCGATCTATGGTATTGTTTACGCCAGGTAGTTTTTCATATTATAACGAAAACAAACTATGTTAATGCCTATATAGTTTTAAGTGCATTACATCAAGTAGATACAAATCTTACCAGTTTCAGATATATACTACAAAATTGCATTATTTTTGTATTATAATCAGTCCTACTTTTAACACGTTATAACAATACCTGAAGATCTAACTATAAACAGTGCACACGATCTGTAAATCGAGAAATTTTCATATATCCTGTTAAGTATAACATTTCCGAATTCGCAAAGCCACTTATTGTTAGTAATAGCCATAGCTATAAATACTTTCTAGACATACTGCCTGAACCCATAGAAGTTTAGAAATTCGAATTAACCAAACTATTTTTTTTTTCAGTCATTTACCGCAATTACTCAAATTGTTCGCCTATAATCCTGCGCAAACCGTGAATGCATTTTATTTTCTTTTGTTGCCTGCTTTTAGAAAAAAAACGGCCAATCAGCTGATTTCCTACCATATAGTCGGCGAACATGTAATTCGAATTTACTGACAGACTAGGGTTTAATCTACCTGTTACATAATTACTGCCTTCCATCTTCTACCTTCCCTTCAAGAAAGATTAGGTAACGTTTCCTCTTATAAGAATTATTTTAGAGAAGTTTAGCCAACAATATACTTTATACTTCCGGTTATCTTTCGAGCTTAATTAATAATAAACATTACATCGACGATACCATGTTTACCTCATGCTTCTTCTAAGTGAAGTGTAAAGGACCGCCGCTCTCTAGAAAACTCTTTATAACTTCCATTGATAGATATACTACAATAAATATTATCTGTCAAATCCACACAAATGAAAGTAATGAAGCTCATAGACGTGTCCAAGTAGAAATGCGTTACGCAGCCCGTTTTTGTTACTTAAAGCCTCCACACAAGCACTGTTATATGAGTAGACGGCGTAATAATCGTTGCAAGATAGATAAATATAGCGTAATGCTGTAGATCATTGATATACTGTTGATAATTACGTTAAGCAGTGGAAACGAATGATTTATTGGCATTTGTTGACAGCATTTTTCGATTACATTTAGTCCATGTCTCATCTAAAGAAGAACGCAACAAGAAGAAGAAAAATAAAAATGCTCAGAAGACGCATTTCACAGAAAGAAAATAACGCCCCTATTTGAAGTAATTCCCTAAGTCTAGTATTACTTCCAGACATTAACATTCCTATAATTTATTGTTATTACATTCTCTATAATTACTTACTTTCGTTAGTACTACTATTTACTGCATTTTAAATTATAACTTCATTCATGAAACTATTTAAGTAGATAGGTGTATAGGTGGCGCCTTTCTGTCCATTTATTAAAACTATACATTTTAAATGAATATGTATTTTCCATTACTGACCTATGCTTTGCAGTGAACATTTAATCTACTCTGATTATACACTACATTGTATCAAATATAGCAATCATGAGAGTAAGAAACTATTTTCCGTCATACTTTGCAAATAAATGTATGATTAGCAAAGGCAACTTAAAAGCCGACTTATAACCAATGCAGGGAATATGCCGATAAATTACACCGCATCATCAAAATTAACAGAAACGGTTTACACTTGTCTTTAACCGAAGATATAGACTATGTTAATTTTGTTGAGAATTACATCAGAAACACGACACGTTCATTAAATTCTTCTTCGACTTCCTGTGCACTGCATAGACAGCAACTTCTTGACCAGATAAGAGCTTAAGTCTAAGATATGTATTACTACGTACCGCCCAATACTAATAGCGCCAAACTAATTATATAGGTAGTTTCGTAGAAAATTGGCGCCATATGTCTGTAATTTTTGGTGATTTCTTACGTACCTGTACTCGCTTTTTCTAAGAATTTTTCATATTTATGCGGGTACTAAAAGCTAATACTAAAAGTAGAACTAATTCATTTTTAATCTTCTCGTGAGTAATGTCACGTGTAGATATCCAAACAAATCATCCGTCATGCTTTTTACTCTTGGAAACAATACTAGGAGTATGTAACTGTAATTTAAAAGGTGTACACATACTTGGTCTCTAGATGGAAATTATGTATAAATTTTATTCTAATAATATCTGAACAAGCAGCAATTTATAATAGTAACAGAGTCTGATTAATTCAGCCAAATCCCACTAACTCCATTTTTTTATTAGCTGTCAAGGTCTGTACCTATATGTTTAAACGGCTATCATTCTCAATAAATAGATACCATACTTTTAAATAAAACTTATGTCTGGATATTATGAGGGCTTCGAGGTTCTAACCGCGTTAGAATAGTTAAAGTATATGTATATAAACAAAAAATAAAATAACACAAAACACAAAGATAAATAAATACACCAAAAGAAACTATAGGCTCGACGTTTTGCCACTAATATATGTGACCTCTTCAGGAGTGAAAGGTTGGTAAGGATAGGGAGAACAGAGATAATATGCCGAGAATAGTATCTCCGGTGCATTGAAATGAAAACTGTTTTGCGCCATCTCTTGAAATGTTCAGTATTAAATAAACTTATAGATTCTCTTTGTAAATCTCTATTTCATTTTTATTTCATCGATGAATCCATCGAATGAAAAGAAAGCTTATATGCATTTATAATGTTTTAAGATTATTGGATAAAAGGATACATTCACCTGATTTATTGTAACTAAAATATTTGTATCAATTAGAAGTATAAGATTAGTAAAATAAAATCTTACATGTCGATCAAAGTAAAATTTTTACGGTCTGATCTTCTTTCTTGCATATTTAATAGACCCGTATCTTCAGATAATCTATGCTTTCGTAGGTGATGTAGAAATATTCATCCCAGTAGTTAAGGTTGATCAAACATGCCACTTACACGATCTCATCTTTGATCATCTGAACTAATGTTTGGAACATTTTCAGATTCAACCGGTACTGTGCTTTTCTCAATAGTAGCAATTGAAGATTTTTACAAAGAAAGTATCAGCACAGCTGCTTTTTAATAATACATATTAGTCGCACAATTTTCTGGAGCAAAATGAATAAGGCAGACACCAGTATGATCTATAGCTAAAATATACTGCCATTCTCATAAATTTTTCCTTAAATTTAGAGGGCTGTGGAAATCTGTGTCTTGTGGAAGTTTTGTCTTCACAACTATTCACGCTCTTCTATACAGCGCCATCTTAAATAAAATATATACCTATAAGTTTATTAAATTCTTTTATAATTATTTTACTATTACCTTTAATAACACTAAACTCACTAAATCAAATAAATGAATTCCAAAAATAACATTGATAATAAGTAACACACTGATAAAAGTCAATCACAGTATAAAGAAGAAGTTAAACAATTCGAACACGCAAGAACCAGGGCTAAGTGGAAAACGTCAATCTCAAAGCACATCTTGTATATGGTTGGTAATGTAGGTAGTTAATAATGCAACCGACTTGCCAATGCGTCATCTGGTAAAATGTTCAGAGTCGCCATATTTTCCTCCATAAAAGATAACGCCATGAGTGAGAAGGCCACAGCAGTTTGACATGTCAACCTGCAACCACGTTGAGTAATGCCATGATAGTCAGCAAACTCAAGTACAAACTGGTCTACAATGCTGCCAGTTTCAAATGCTCTTAAGCTTTAATATTTGAATTTGATATTACTTTGTTCGTAAAATCTTAAGAAAATACATATCTAAGTTCTACATTATTCCTGATAAAAATGTAAGACATACGAAGGATATTCTTTTGAATGTACAAAAGATTTGACAAAAGCTCTATAATCGTATAACATATACAATACATTTTTCAGCACAAATAAAATTACATATATTGAGGATTAATTATTTTCAATATTTCATCTTGTATTTTGGATATTTTTCTATACTATGTAATGATACTCACGTGGTACATAAATGTAGACTAGTCGCATCGAGATAATATAATATCCATCACAATATTTCACCCCGAATAGATCTTCGTTTGGAACCCAAGCATAGAGAACATATACATACTGAGCACCTACTATAGATACAACCTGTATAAATTTACAGGTATGTATATTTAGTAACGGGATAAGTTCTCTATAGTACAACTATCTACGACTAAACATATGACTCAAATATTTACATGTGCAAAAAAGATGCTAACATCTTACAAAATACCTAGAATTTTGTTAGAAAGACCTTTGTATGCAAATTGTCAAATATAATTCAGTATGAAATATCTCATACAATAATCCGAAGAATAAATATAAGCTACTGTTAGAAATTTAACCCTATTCTCTAGACAACTCTTAAGCGTGAACCAAAGTTAATCTACTATGCATTGCCGGTAAGCGACTGGCAGAAGAGATAATCTTTGAAAGCTTTATTGGGGACAATAAAAACGAAACTTTACGGCTTCATTTATCTTAATATGAAAAAGTTAAAGTTAACATTTAAATTTATGTTACGATTTCAGTATTGATTGGTAATGATATTATAAAACTGGGCGGTTAGACTAATATCAAAGCATACAATACTGTTGGAAGATTATATATGTATGTATATACAGTACCGACCAAAAATGAGGGGCTCTGCTGAAGTTACAATAAACTGCTACATGTTTTGTGAAACTAAACATATATTTAAATGAAAACATATTCTTTTTATAATAAAACAAACATTTCTTTTTTTATAAAATACAAGAATATTTATAATACAAACATAGTATGGATAATCTTTATAATTTTATTATTCTTGAAAGTAACAGCCTTTGAACGGCATATATTTTTTGCAAATATTTGGTATCGTGAGACTAGTTTTTGGAGGATATCTACTGGTGTAGTTTGCCTTGCATTCACTAATTGCTCCCACAGCAGCTTCTGGGATGTTAGACAATGGTGTCGCCCACTTATGTCTAACTCATCCCACAACAACACGACGCGATTAATGTTGGACGATTGCGGCGGCCAAACCATACTTATGAGGACACCTTCTCTTTCTGTTTCTTACAAATAATTTTTACAAAGTCGGGAGGTATGCTTGGGATCATTGTCCTGCTGCAAGTGAAACCCCTCACCAATTAATCTCACTCCCCAATCAATAGCGTAGTGCTCCAAAATGTCTCGATAATTTTCTTTTTAATACCCCAACCTACGTGACCTCTTTTAGATATACAGCCCATTTAACAGTATGGTAATACATATTTTTAAAAATAAAATTCCTCCAGAACTTTTATTTACATAGGTATATTGACAATTAAAATTTTACAGGTTAGGTTTAAATTGTAAATAATCACAACTAAGTAACGCAAAAATAGTTATAATAAATGTTGAAAGTGGTTTCAGTTGTTATCTAAACAAATATTTATTCTGCGATTTAAATTTTCAAGGTTAGGCCGGTTAGCTAGCTTCGGGATAAATAATATGTTTTACCAACATATTATTTACGGCATCTTACGTCAGAGATCACGTGGATTTCGATTCTAAATGAAAGCTCTGTATATGGAACACTGCAACTTGAAGACAAATATTTTATGTGACTACAGAACAACGTACCTAATAAAGAATTTCTCGGTCCAACAGAAAGAATTAAAAATATCAAAAAGTGTTATTGCTACGACGTCTGGATCTTGCTATTGTAGGGGTTATATTGTCAAAATACGTAAACGAGTTGTGAACAATGTTGCGGCATAATTTATGTGAATGACTTTATTAAGAAATTCTTGCGAGCCGAAGGGAATTAAAACCGTTGTTAAATGGAACTATTAAAACTAGAATTTATAATAAAATGTATTGTGTATATTTGTGAAAGTTACAATATTACCGGTATGGAAATATTTTAATTGGGGCGCGTGAGCAATGCTAGACTATGCAAAGAGAGGCAACATCAGCAATTATCACACCTTTGTAAATAGAATGACTTGAAGACCATAACAGATACAATAATGCTCTTTTCGACGTTTTTGTAGAAAATTTTATGCTCTACAAAAAAGGCTTTACAATTTTTTTGATAGCTTGTGCCATTGAGGCTGCGTCTGCAAAAGATGCAAAAATATCATGAACATGTTACTTTACTTTATTATTTGAAAAGCATACAGATAAAATGGTGTTCTCAAAGACTTTTTTGTAGAAAATGTTATACTCTATAAAGAAGGCCTTACAAATTTTGTGGTTGCTTGCAGCTGTTCTATCTGTTATGGTCTTCAAGATATACTATTTT
>SMLS01038170.1:0-10994 GCA_004785975.1 Popillia japonica | reverse complement strand
CTAGGACCAGCAACCAGACCATTTGAAATAATGTCTATTGACACGATTGGTGGATTTGGAGGTCAAAGGTCAACGAAAAGATATCTCCATTTATTAGTCGACCATTTCTCAAGATACGCATTTATTTTAACATCCAAAACACAGACAGCAAGTGATTTTATAAAGCTGGTCCAAAATACACTAGAAATAGATAGAATAGATATGATAATCACAGATCAATATCCAGGCATTAATTCAAAAGAATTTAAAAATTTTTTAGAAGAACAAGAGGTAAAACTTATATTCACAGCTTTAAATGCACCGTTTTCAAACGGTCTAAATGAAAGACTAAACCAGACAATAGTTAATAAAATAAGATGCAAAATTAACGAAACAAAAGGGAAAAAAGCTTGGACAACGATAGCGAGAGATTGTGTAGATAAATATAATATAACGGAACATTCAGTTACCGGCTTTACACCAAAGTATCTACTGGACGGTACAGATACAAGTCTGTTACCCGAAGAACTAAAAGAAAATAAAAATGCAGAAGATTGGAAAAAAGATAGAAAACGAGTATTACAAAACACCATAAAATCACATGAATATAATAAGAAACTCTTTGACAAAAACAGAAAAGAACACGGATTCGACACAGGAGACCTAGTCTACGTGGAGAATGGCAATAAATTAAACAGGAAAAAACTAGACGAACTTAGGATTGGCCCATTTGAAATAACAGAAAAAATATATAACAGATTCAATATATAAAATCAAAACTGGAAGAAGGAATGAAGAAAAAGGATTATTCCATAAAACAAAACTAATACCATTAGAGGATATAACAGTTGGTGAAAATTCTTAACATAATTGTCATGGTGGGAGGGGAGATGTAAAGAAAGTAGACTTTCTTTATTTAATTTTATTAACTCCCACTAATTGGAATAATGTCAAGCAGACGTCAAATATAAAAAAAGTGACAGGACTAAAGAGTGACAGTGAATGAATTTGAAAAAAGTGTAAATCAAAACTTAAATTGTCGTTTCTCTTAACACAGAGAAACTAATTAGTTTGTGTTTACAAATAAAGAATATTTAACCCCCTTATATAGATATGTATACAAAAAGGGAATTTTCCTGTTATTCTTGTAACGTAATTCCGAAATGTTTGTAGCATGTTTTAAAAGTGGTTTTCATAACGCTGTAATTTATGATTTCTATAAATTTTCTACACTACATTTTCAAGAGCCTGTTTTTCAATGGCAGTCATTGGGTGTACATAAAAACAATTTTCTAATTTGGGAGCCAATAAATATATCTTTTGCATCCGATAAATCGGAAAATACAAAAGTAATTTTCACCCTTATTCATTGCAAGTTGTATGTAATAGTTGAAAAATACTTTTGTCACCGTTAATATGTATTAAGTGCCAGTGATGTTTTCCAAAAGCAACTCACATACCATGTGAATTCAATATTGAATGATATTTCACTACATATTGGGCATGTTCTTTAATTCAACAAAATGGTGTGGTAAATTGCATCAATGGTGGAACTGCTGACCATTCACTCACAGATGCTTTGCTGGTGGGTCCACCAGTGTTCAACTTAGAAACCTTCCCTAATCTCAATGTTGAATTTTTCCTCAGAGGCACACATCTTTTTTTTATAAAATCAATACGTCCCATTACGTCATGCGTAAACACACAATCTTAAGTTACATATCCCCCCCCCTCCCTCTCCCTCCCCCTCCCCACTTCGATATACATACATATATCCACCGAAACTACCAATGATTTGTCTCGGTGGAAAGCTGTTGGAGTAATGGTGCCATCAAACGATAATAAAAAAACGAAATTAGTTGCAACAATAATACATCTCTTTCCGTTTAAGACCGCTTTTGGTGGCGTCAATTCCACCGCTTGATCCACCGGCGAAATAAAGAACAGGCCCATTGTATATTCCTCTGCTATTGATGTCCATTGAACATCTCATGAAGTATCTGTAAAAAAGGTATATTTGTGATAAATGGGCGGTCACTGGGTATCCATATCCGAACGATTTCAAACAGATGTTATAAGGATATGCGGCATATCCGTAGGGATATTCATCGGATCTTACACTGAAAGGCGGAAGAAATTCCTCGATAAGTAAATAATTGTTTTTATTGGCAAGTTAAAATTATCTTCTAAAACTCAACAATCTTAGTATATATTGAAAAACGGCAACAATTTTTAGAACTAAATAAGTTATAATCGACGTTATGAATAAAATAATTATCCAGTCGTGATTCAAAGCCTCTTCGTGAGCAGTATAGAACTGAAGTTGTGTTCTGCGTGGTCTACGAAAAAAAAAAGTAAGTATATCAACACATAGGTAACTTCGGTACAAAAATAAATACTTCAAATCAATAAAATCTTGGCCAGACAAACATTGTGGGCGGATTTCGTACAATACTTCGATGGCTGCCCTAAAACCAGCTTGTGCAGCGCCTCCCATGTGCCCATACCAGTATGTAGCAGTTTCTGCGCCAGCAAAAAACATTCTACGATGTAATAAAAATAGCTCTACAAAAATACTGAAGTAAAGCAGGTGTTACACTTACCGACCAAGAGGTCTGCGTATTTCGTGAAAAGTTTTCATCGTTTTCGGTGGTGGAAGACTAATAAACAAACTGTCAAAAATATGGTCGTCGTCCGACCATTTCTTTTCTGTGTAATCCAAAGGTTCCAGCGCCTCCTTTCCAAAATATAACATCAATTGAGTTAATACCTCACTTCTATGGCTTTTTTTCTAAAACACAATCACTAATTTCAATCAATTTTTCTAATAATTGAGTTTCAAAAGTTATTATAAATTTCTTTGAATAATCAGCATCCTCTAATTATGTATTATACATGAATCTTCCGTATATATTTATTTGTGCTTAAACAAAATTGTTTAAACTCATGTGGGATACCATATATTGGCAATTACGCACCATTGAAAATTAAGAGCATGCTAAGGGAGACCAGATCATTAGTGTTCTTACAGTGTCTATACTATTGCGCGTGACATATTTATGATAACGTGTGCAATGTAATACTTTAAAGTGAAATGTCCTTAGTTGAAGTAGAATACTTATTATTTCACAGTGTAATGTTTTAGTTCCTTTCCTTTCAGAAGAAACACGACCATTTTGCTGACTCTACATCATCAATGTGGAAGAACACCGTCATAACTCGAAAATGTGGATTTTTCGCTTTTGCCCATAAGTCAATAGAAATAATACCCACTAATTTTATCGTAGAAAAGCGTTATACGTGTAGATGTTATAGTAACCGCCGGAGAGCGCTAGGGTAAATTGGCACATGTCGGTTTGATGTTTGTATGTGTGAAGAATCATGAAGAATACTGGCACAACTCAAATGTGTCAGTTGGTGCCGGAAAATATAGGATTTTGACTTGTGACGCTGGTCTTCCGCATTGACGATATGGAGTAGGTATGCGTCAATGCCCCCTCTTCTTACGTGCTAGAAGGTAGCGTTTTTTGGAAAATATTGATACTCTTCCTAGCAACACGCGCCATCTGCTATGAGTTGCGACGGGATACTACAATCTAACTATGTTTCGAACAACTAATTGTAAAAGCTAAAACCTAACAGAATTGCCATAATGAGGTTTTGAATAGACGGATGTCATAACATAACACTTATCGGTATTAGTGCTGCAAATATTCGACAAAATTAAGATCCGGATTCGCTATCCGAAACCTCGGATCCGGATCCCCTATCAGAAAACCTCGGATCCGGATCCGTTATCCAAAACCTTGATTTAGCAGAAAGGTCGCCACTGCAAACATTTTTTTGTTTGGAATTAAGTGATTTGTGTTTCATAATTCTTACTTCATATTTCTTATTTAATTAGTAAAACCTTATATTTGTGTTTCTCTTCAGACCAAATACCTTTTGTTCCTGATTTTTTATTTTATTTATTTATTTAACATACCAATAAAGTAGTCATTTTACTTCGTAAAACGTTGTACATAGCAATATCTATTAGCTACCTATAAGATTAATTAATAATATTAATTTGTTTTATTATTTTACAAAGCAAAAATTTCAACGTATAACATTTTTTGTTTATTATTTTTTTAATGTTAGCGAGAACTCGCGAACAAAATAATCTTATGGATACAAGTCTGAGAAATCTGATAAAGAATGCGAATTCGATGATTTTCAATAGCACATTCGGATCCGAGGTTTCGGATAGCAGATTCGGACCCGAAGTTTCGGATAGCAGATTCGGATCCGAGGTTTCGGATAGGAGATCCGGAGAGTGGATCCGGATAGCACTCAGATCCCGGATAGCAAATTATCTGGATCCAAAATTATACGGATCCGGTAACAGCTCTAATCGCTAGCCAGCATATCATGCTAAATTAATGCACTGAGCTTAATTCTCGATAGGAGTCTCACTGTTGGACAACCTTCCGCTGCTATATATTAGCATAACCAGTCTGTTCTATTTTATCTTTCGCAGCGCTTACTGAGATTTAAGAACGAACTACTGATTAGGTACCTACATCGACCGATTTGAAGAGAAAAACTATAGTGTGTGATTGTATTGATAAAACCTGCTCAGCCTATTGTAACAGTTTTAACTACCAGGAGTATAAGCTTACATCCGCTGTTTTTTTTTAATTAATTTTAATAGAAAGTAAAAAAATAATTTGTTCAAACTATGTGCTTTCACTAGCTATACATTTTTTCTATCTTTCGGATAATTTGTGGATACCACACCAAAAAAATTTCATCTCTTTCGAAGTAAAAATATCATCTATCCATTTTTGGACGTCTTCGTGAGAATAGAAGTGTTGCTAAGCGAGCGCGTGGCCCATCGACGAAAATAGGTGGTAGTCGGAAGGGACCAGGTTTGGTGAATAAACGGGATAGGGTAGCACTTCCCATTTGAGTGTATTTTAAATAATTTCCGGCGATTTTTGACATGTAGGATGGTGGACAGCTCTTCGTACCTTTGCTGATAATTTGTGTTGGTCGTAGCGGTGGGCATTGACAGTTTCACCAGGTTTCAATAGTTCGTAGTAGATGATACCCTGCTGATCCCACCAAACACACAGCATCGTCTTCCGTTCGAAGCGATTTGGTCTTAAAGAAGATGTTGATGGTTGGTCGGGATCAACCCACGCTCTCTTGCGTTTAGGATTCTCAAAATATATCCACTTTTCATCACTAGTTACAATCCTGCGATTCGGCAGTCGACTTCTTTAAATTGAAGCAAAAGAAGCAGAGCTTCCCGCATATGCTCCTTTTCATGTAAAAAACTGGCCATAATTTACAACGGAAAAATGTGCGCTCTTTTTTTTGAATTGCTGATGATCTATGATATGAGAAGTAAAAAATGTTAACAGATGAAAGAAAAAATTATAAAAAAATACGTAGGTACCTACATATGTGTAGTAGCCTAATACGCTCACTAACGCCATTTATGATCAAACAGCGGATTTGAGCTTATACACCTGGTATACAAGACATTTACGAAATAAAAAAAAAAGAAATACGACAAGATGTATATAAAATATAACAATCTGTTGAAAATGTGCCTTTTTGGATTTACAATGTGTGTAAATGTGTCAAAAGATTATTATTGATTATGGTGAATATTTGCGTTTTATCAAATTGGTTGGTCTAGTGTACCATGTAACACGATATAACTTACTTTTCTTACCTTATCATCATATTCTAACTCTAGAAAACCAGTAAGAGCAACTACACCGTCTGCACTTACATTATATGTCACAATAATTGGAAATTGCTCTTTCGGCGTTCGGTAACAGTATATATCACCATTGTAGTTTAACTTCCTCCAGAATTGCTACAATTTAAAATTTGGAATTTGACTGTAGATGTTATAAATTAGGTAGGAGCACCACTATAAAATTACAAAGTTGAGTAGACGCATAAAATTAGGTGTTCGTTATGATTCTTGAAATGCCCAATTCCCCTATATTAAACAACAATGAATTAACAGGAAGATGCTTCGAAATTTTTAATACACCCCACTCTTTGAAAAAAGGAAGATTGGAGCGTGGTGTTTTACGAAAAACTAAATTTATTATGTGGACAAATTATTACGTTCGCTGTTTGTGGTGGAAATAAGTACCAACTCTATTACTTTCAATACAATATTCCATTTTTTTGTGACAAATTTAAATTGTCGGATGGTTTTAAATAATTATTTCTGGCAAGTTGTAACAACTAGCATAGAAACCTAATTTTCCTGATATTTAAAGTTCTTATAAAGTGATTTATTAATATACGTAATTGAACTCTTCAACAAAAGGTATTTAAAATTTAGACAACAATTTCGAAAAGTCAAAAACGTGAGAAGTGTGTTCAAACAAAAAACTATATTCCGCCATCTTTTTGACTTTTAGGTATCTTTTAGTTTAATGTGATATTTAGTTCGTAGAGTTTTGATAATAAGTCTATCAAACGTCGAATTATAGTATACCTCCAGATTTTAATTGGTATAGATTTTGAGTAAAAGTAAGTGGATAAAATAACCTAAAGAAACTACAGAACAATAGTACCTAAGTATAACACAGATTTAAACTTTAAAACAAACGATGAAATTCGGCTCGATTTTGATCGAAGCACTTGTTTTGCTGACAATTCAAATGGACCACCATGAGTTTGGATCATCTCCCTCAGTATATTTCTAACATCATTGGTATTATCATTGGTATTAGGTGCCACAACTAACGCTTGTTCTACGTTTTGTAGAATTTGTACTTGTAAAATATTATTAAAACTTACATAGACGTCTTTCGGGTATTGTCGCGTAAAAAAGTTTTTATTTCACATTTATTCTTCTTTAGAAAGTTTGTAAACACTGAAAAATTTCTACGCGACAACACTCGAAACACTTCAACGCAATGAACAATGGTCGTGAAAATCTACACTGAACTATTATGAAACTGTTAGAAATGTTACCTCTCTGTAAGTAATGATATACTTTACAAACATTCTGGAATTCATTCTTTTATAAATAGTAATTTTTGCGTCGGTTAGTGGCGGGTAATAATGAATTTTCAGCATATGCTCAGGAGGTAGCGTCATTATGACGTATTGACATTTATATTCGGATTCTGCTGTTCGAACTAGAACATCAAATTCATTTCTTTGCACCGCCTCAACAGCACTGTTCGTCTTAATATTTGTAATACCAATTTGTGCTGCTATTTTTTCACAAATTTGCGTGGCTGCATTCTAAAAAAAACGTTCAATTATTAAAACATTTATTAAAATGTAGTTGGAAATCTAAAACTATACATATAGTTTACAATTTTCTAAAAATATTATAACAAATGTTAAATGTTTTTAGAAAACAGACACATTTAAAGAGTTAGTATTGCTATAGCATTTCCGCGTCTAAGTTTGTTGTTATTTTGTATCCAGTAGGATACCGTGCTGGATGTTACGATTTTAAAATATGATATCAAAATTGCACTCTTTGTAATCTTTTAATGTTGATATTGAATTGGGCCCAAAACATACTTGGAAAAGTCCCAATTGGACGGCCAATGGAAAAAAGGTCGTGTTAACTACATGAACAATCTGGAGTTTATGAGATAAATAGTTGTGAAAAAGTTACACCTCTAAGTTACTCAAATCCACCACTTAAGAATGGACAAAAATAAAATACGACTGATACTGTCGAACGGCTTGCTAAAATCAATTGTCTGAATGTTCTCCAATTTGTCAGTAGAACAATCTTCTAATACGTGTACAGTTCCCTTGCAAACATTTTCAATAATTTGTCGATACACGTTCACAAACCTATTACCTACTAAGTTAATCATGATTACAATTTTTTAATCAATGGAGATACGTACATCTCCATGGTTTATGGCGTTTGCTTCATAATACTATAAATTATGGCATAGTCGACTCATTGGTGTTATAGAATACAGTGCACAAATGAAATATCTTTTTTCTTGGACTTTTCTTGTTTTGTATTTAGTTTGTCTAGTTAGAAGGTATCTTACAAAACTGAAAATATGTTACAACATATACATAACATTTTATAGCGTAGATCAATGAAAAACTATTTTGACGGATATTGTACTTCTCCGTTTATATAACAAATACGATTTACCTGCAGCCAACTGCCCTTAGCTCCATTGCTTGTTCTTAGATAACAATTGGTAACTCCTTCAGTACTATTGCAATAAACTAGGAAGAATAAAACCGATATATCTGATGCGTCTGCTCCTAAAGATAGGAATGGTTCAATTATTGACATGTGATGATATTTGTGGTGTATAGAAGCCTTTGTGAATAACGTGTGAGATTTATCTGTATGTATCATTTTATAATTTTGTACATTTGGACTATACATATGCTAAGTCTAACTTGTATAAAATAATTTCAGCTTTGTAGGTTTACAAATTTAATATTTTCTGCAAATTTTGATAGACGTGAATTGTCTTGGAAAATTATAGAATTTTAGTTAAAAAATAGCTTGTGCCGTAAATTTTCATAAATAGCTTGTTTCATATATGTGAAATACATTGAACCCAACAATACTATAACTAACTTCCTAACTGATTTGTCAAATAGCATACGTAAGACAAGTCATGTCTGTCAGTGTAGTAAAGATACAGTTCGATTTATAGTCGCATATTTATGGTCTTAATAAATACAAGAACTCGAAACTGACTGAGTCAGTTCTACCGAGTGCACCAGTGCCGTTCCTAACCTTTCTAGCGGCTTGTGCAAAATAAGATATGCTCGCCCGGGTGCAGGATTATTCTGCTTAGATTGCTGATATAGTACAGCTGGATTTACATGAGAGAAAAAATGTGTGCCAGGCCATAATGAGATGCTATCTTAGCCAGTGCCTTGATGGGACGACGGTCTTATAAAGTTGAAGGCAAAAACATGAAAAAAAAACGTTAAAAGAGGATCGAATACGGGGAAGGAGCTGTAGAACCAACCTTACAAAGTATAATAAGAATATCACAAAGGCGAAATAAAACTCGTGTAAGAGGTACAATAAATAACAGGAAAGGCATAACAAGATAAATCGATTGTACCTTCAGGAACACCTAGACGGCAACGTTATAATTTTTACTATAGCTTCACTTTTTCAAGTTTGAACTCTCGGTTTAATCAAGAGGGAGGAAAAAAGATATCTTAGTGCCTAGTTGAGAGAGTAGCGAGATAAAACTAGGCTGTAGGATTTCAAATCGTCACTAAAATTTAGTAGCCATGGCGATATCTCCTACCTCACAAATCAAGTAGCTAATTTGTTGGTCTTCTGTCTATGTACGGGGATGGACCATAACTGCGTTAGCTTAAGTGCCAATGCAATAGTGAAACACATAAAGGTGGTATTCACCCACAAATCGGTCGAGGAGGCTACTCAATAACAACATTTTAAAGTACGTTTACCCAACATTTTTTTTCTAAACATTTTTGATGAATTGTCCGTCATGCAGATTAAAGTAGTAGAGAAAAATTCAGCCACCTTGCCATATATACTGCCATTAACAAATTGAAAGAATTTGTTCTAGGAGCACATCTTTGGTATCTACTACTTTCGAGAGACAAGGGACTTGTTGAATTTGTTGAATGTTGGATACATAAGATATAAGCAACAGTTGTACATACCTATGCCGTTACTTATGTATTCAATGTGTGGTCTTGTGCAAAGACAGGTTTAGCTGGGTATAAACGAACATTTCTTTGCAGCGCTAAAAAATACGCATCACACACCAATCCAATGATATATTAAACTATCACGCTATTTAAGTAACTAATCACGTATAGTGGCTGTTTAAAAATGGAAATTATGTCACTTCCGATATACACGAAGGAGAGTACAAGGCTGAAAATATTTTGAAAGGATAGTTTAGGATATTTATCGCATCAAATTACAAATCTATGAATGGATATCTTTTGAATTGAAGACAGTGACCGTCATACCATAAAGCGAAAAGTAGGGAATTACCACATATATTTTTTATAAATAATCTCATGTATGATCTTGAAAGTGTATGATGTAAATTATCATATATATAAGCCTCCATTGTGGTAGAATCCAACTCATTGTAATTCGTAATATTCAAAGGATTCTCTAGAGATACTTGACTGGACATCCTTTCAAGCTGAAATAGCGATAGATTTTATAGTACTACCGGTATTTTATACCTCTTAACGTCATTATTACCTTTCCTAGGAATTGTATTATATCTTGAATATGGAACGTTTCTCCAAAAACAGGTGGCATGGAATATGTTTTATAAAACTGCCCTTGATGAAAGTCTCCAAGTGTACAGCCATAATCGTTTGCATTTTCTTGAATTGAAATATTTAATTTCTGTAGCAATTTCATTAAGTGTATTTGCTGCGGGCAAATAAAATGTCCGCCGATGTCAAATGGTAGTATTCGATTTCTACCAGCATCTAACAATGCAGAGTGAACTCTGCCACCAATTCTATCTGGAAGAATATATTATACATTGTATGATATTTTCTTATGTAGGTATTACTCACCATTTCCTTCTAGCACTAAGAAGGAAATGTTGCTGTCTTTTTCATGTATGGCGTGGGCAGCTGCTAGGCCAGATATTCCCGCACCAACGATGATGATGTCATAGTCAAAACTTCCGGAATACATAAATAAAACCTAAACATTATTTGCAGACGCAACAAATTGTTCAAAATGACAACCATGTAAATTATTGACAAACAAATTGTTAAAAAATGATTATAGCGAACTCTGCAAATTTGACTGGTGCGTTGATGTGGCTATAATTGAAATTATGGTGCAACGTATGTTGAAGTCAATGGTAGTCCCTTAATTTCACTTATAAAGGTATAACCGTAGAATGATTATGATTGACAGGACTTGTTCCATGACATCAGAAACGTCACTTTTTTGCTACTTCGATTGCAGGAACATATTAATGTTTTTAGATGTACCATTTTCTTTACTATTCGGTGGTCCT
>SMLS01038164.1:0-18951 GCA_004785975.1 Popillia japonica | reverse complement strand
TTTTTTTATAAATGTTTTGTATATTTAAATTAAATTAAATATGGAAGTGTAAATAAGTACATATTTGATTTCAATGTAATCCATCATTTACTCCCCTTAATAAAAAACAGAGTATAGAGGGTAGAAATATACGATCATAGTATCTTTGGAAATTGTTAAAAACTTGGATACATTTAGAAAAAATCGTTGATACCCATGCCATACAATTTTAGGTAAAGCTTTTTTAAGCTCAATAGGATTAATTAGAACTACGCTTGTGCTGACTTTTTTTTGTGCGGATTCGCCGATGAAAATCTATTCGATTCGATAGTTTCCAATTCCCCATTAACTTAATTAAAATCGTATTGAAATCGGGATTATACTGGACGCGTTATTAATTAATAAAGCAGCCATCTAGTGCAATCCTCATCTATTTATGAGTAATTAGGTTTTATTTTTCTATTTTTAACAATCATATTAGGAATACAGGCTTGGGTCTACCCTTCTATGTAAATGCAAGCCATTATCGTAGTAATTTCGAAAACGATCCTTTCGTTTTACCTACTGACTTTGTGTATGTGTATGAGTGTGTGTGTATAGGCCAATGATGAAACCCTACTATATAATAACATTTTATCGGCGATATCATCGCCGGGGTTGAGGGCCTATTCAGAACGGCTTGTAGTAGAGCCTGTGCCTGACAGAGAATCAGGGCTTTGAATAGTGTATGCCATGATCTCATTTACATACCTGTTTAATCAATAGACGTTGTTCTACATTAAGTAGAGATAACAATAGTGTATTATCGTACTATGTGTATGTATATTACATATCTATAGGCGTAAATTATATCTAGGAAGAGGAATATAGTCTTAAATCAAAATGTATTGACTAACTAAGGAAAATCCATAGATTGTGCTTGAAGACATGACATGCTTATATACGTAAGTATTTGTTACTACAAAGAGAATGCCTTCACAAATATGTATAAAGATGAATTGCTCGATGAGTTTCGACACGAATTTATATAATTTTAGTTCTTTCTCTTATCAGTTCTTGAAACTGGCTCCATATTCTAGGAAGGGTGAAGACATTGTGCAATAGCAATTCCTGCTTTACACATTTTTTTGTCAGCAAGTGGTAAAATCGGTGGTTGCAGGCTTTAGCCGACTAGTCTTTAATTTTGGAAGAGTCTATTATCTTTGCATAACCTTTAAGAAATTCCATGTCTACTACATACTTGAGTAACAGATTTAAAAGGCGTTAAAATAGTTTTGACAGATGTCCTACCTTCATTGGTTTGTGAGGTTAGGTTTTGTTTTGACATCTTCAATCTTTCACAAATTGAATAATTGAACAGTTGAGCATTGAGCAACGTTCTTTGTGATTTTTTCGCCCTACATCATCGACTATCAGAGAATGCTATGGGCAAAATTCTACAGAAATTAAAAAAAGACTAGGTCTATGGCAGATGTTAAGAAGCCAGTACGTGCTCATGCAGGACTCTCATCTGTGTGCCGGTAATTCTATCACAGTGAAAGACGAGTGCTACCGTTCAGTGTAGCCAACATTGGATGATTATCAGATAAATGTCATATGGTTTCAGCAAAATGGTGCCACATGCCACACAGCCCACATCAAAATGGCTTCACTGCGTGAGAAATTGTCTAGACGTATAATTTGCTAAAGCTGAGGCAAAATTTTGCCTAATTTATCGTTCGCGCTTAATTGTAATGGATCAAATAACCTGTTTCACAAAAGAAATTTTCAATTTTGTACACTCCAATCCCGAATCTTAAAGCTGCAGCGAAAGATACGCCTTCTAGTTTCTTGCCAGAGAAAATCTAGAAGTAATTTGCAATTGGAAAAAGACTGGTTAGATAAAACCTTTAAATTTTTAATACTTTGGGTTCTGTGCATGTTGACAAAAATGTAAAATTGAAGCAAACGTTTGAAAATTATAATTTTTTAAATGATATTGAGGTGGTTTTGGCTTGTTTGCAAGTTTCACTGCCTAAAACCAGGTTCTCTGCTGCATCCATGGTGGGGGTTGTGGAACAGCAGCTTTTACAGCACAAGCCTTTTCTGCTAATTAGAAATGATTCAAATCATTTTATAAATTATTCCTCCCTAGATCTTGTTTATAGGTTTCGTAAGGTAAATGTATGTAAGTACATATTTCAGACAGTATAAGGGGAGTAGGTGACAACTTATAAGCATAATATGGTATATGTATAATTATATGGATACATTGAAGTTTTATTTCTTATTAACTTCGAAGCTTTTCCTGTTCAGTAAAACATAAATTCTTTGATAAAAGGTGAGAGAACCTATCAAAAATTCAGTTTTAGAAAACCATGTTTTTGAACATAAATTCGACAAATTTGGTCTCTAATTTCGACACTTGAAAAAGAGCGGTTTTTGTAGTGACTTTTTGATATATAAAATGAAAGGTGAAAGATTTTTAAGTAGAAAAATAACGTTTTATTGCCTTAAATTAAATACAAGGGTTCAGTCATACATAAAACTTTGGAAGGCTTCCATCTCCTTAACAATGAAAAATCCTCTCTTGCTTACTTCTTCTGGAGGTTCTATTTTTCTTACAATATCTTTTTTTTCATAAAAAATTTCATACCAGGGGTTGGACCACTTCAATTTCCTCTCTGTGCTCTTTTCCATTGCACTAACGGAGAACCTTCCGTTGTGTACGCCTGTTATTTTTCCTGGAAAATGATTACCATCATAGAGTACTATAACATGATCTCCGGGTTCCAATCTCTGAGCACAGTAGAATCATTTACGTTCCTGACACTTGTTTCTCGCCTTTTTTTAGATTTTAGTCTTTTATTTGGATTTGTGTGGGCCTGCTTTAATTTAGCTTTCACAGTCTCTTTCCACTCTATTTCTTTTTAGCTTTTTTTCTCGTTTTTGATCTCTCTAACGTTTTCTCTTCATTTTTTCTTCTTCAATTTTCCTTTTTCCTCATCTGTCCTTCTATAATACTCTTTAAGGGCTTAGGAGGTGGTTACAGATGGAACTTTCTTTTTTTTCTGTCTTTTTGAGCTTGTTTGGGCATTCAAATGTGAAGGCCATAGTATAACACGTTTGAACGGTGATGGAATATTTAATTCTCCTACTAATTCAGGAATCTCTGGGCTTTTATAATTTTTGTTTGAAATATTTTTATTATTTTGATCTGCTTTCCCCTGGTCTATTTCTTAAGTGTCAATATACAACGGAATATACATTTACAGCTTGGTGACTCTAAATTCGACATTTTTGGTACATAATGGGTTCAGGGCCTTATTTTGGCTTTAACAGTTGTCTGTTGTATCAGTTGTGTTTTCAAAGCTGCATTAAAGAAATAATTGAAAAAGAGAACTGAAAATGATCTTGTCCATAAATTCGACAGGCGGTGTCGAATTTAGAGTCAGTCGTTTGTTTTTTGAACATTATTCCGACAGAGGGATTTTTTTAATGACTCAATCATTTTTAACCAAAATTCAACAAGAATACGTTAGAAAAGTTTGTTAAAAACTATCTAAAATAGAAAGTTGGACTAAGGCCCAAATTCGTAGTCCTCCCTCATGCACCACTCAACCTTAACTCATTTGACACTCATATTACACTCACTCAAGTAATCCTCAATCAACACTCACTTTTCGAATTCATGAAGATTGTCAAATGAGTTGCTAACGTAAGGGATACGTGAGGTAGCGTTTATTCATACGTCATCGTTTTTATGACGTTACCAAGTCAAATGTGCGAATTTTTAAAAATGTCTGTGCAACAGATGTTTAACCGAAATATTTTATGGTTTCTAGAAATTATAAAATGGCACTTACAAGACGCTGTAAATGTTCTTTCTCATTTTTCTACGTCAGTATAGTGTCATACATTGGTTATACATTATCTATAATGGATATCAAAAGAATTTTCTTTACGGGAGATGAAAAAATATTTCTAAAGGAGCTGGTTATTACATATAAAAATATTATTCAATCAAAAAAAACTGATAGCATTAGCGTTGCACAGAAGAAAAAGGCATTGTGTCAATTGAGTAAGGAATTCTATCTTTAATGCAATTCATTATCATTATATTTCTCTAATGGATTTTGCATATCTCTTATTATGTTAACATTTATTATACCTCGGTACGGGTAAATAGGCGAAATCATCTTCAATATATTCAACAAATTCTTAAAAATCTTCCATTATAAAATTTAAAAGTTAATTAATGATTATTTTACAATATTATTAATAAAATTTATGGCGATACTATTTCAAAAATTTTTACGAGTACTGAATTAGGGTGCTCTAACGGTCCCTTAAAAGTTGCTCACTTGCCACTCATTCATTACTTCAATATGAGGCACCTATGAGTACCTAACTGTCTATGAATTCCGAATAGTAAGAAAAGGAGGCCTTGAGTGTTAGATGAGTGTGAGTGTTACTTAAGATGCGTTTACGAATTTGCCCCTAAGAATTGTATTGGGCGCTCACAGTGCACTGTAGGCCTTAGCTCTAATCGCCACTTATCTTATAAGAAATTGGCGCTCTGAACGGAGATTTCACACATCCGAGCAACCCGCGACATTTGACATAATGATGCACGCGCACATCTGGAATTAGTGGGAGGGGTACCAACTGCTTAATTTCAAGGAATATCAAAGATGTCACCACTATTTAAGAATTTGAAATATAAGAGGGTAGTTTTCTTATTTTTATCAAAAGTTTGAAGTTAGGGTTAGTGTCTGAAGCATGTACACTTACCTTCCGTCCAGCCACTTCTGGAAAGGAAATTATTGTCCTACTAAACTGAGATTCATCTGGGGCAGGTATATATGGGAAAACCCTAAATCATAAAGAATACATGATATTAGGGCAATATACCACCGTGCAACAAACGGAAATACTAGCAATAGAGATATGTGCCCGCAGGGCATTGGATAACCAACCAAAGGGTCAGCTGATGCATATCCTATCGGACAGTCAGGCGGCCCTAAAAACTTGGGACTGTCTGGAAAACCTAAAAACTCTGGCAAAACAAAACAAAGTCACTTTGGTGTGGGTGCCGGGGCATAAGGGCATACCAGGCAATGAAGTCGCAAATAAGCTCGCAAGAAGAGGCTCTGAAACTCAATTCACTGGACCGAAACCGGGTCTGGCGATACCTAAGACTTCAATACGTGGTGCGGTAACTGAGTGGATTACAAAAGCACACCAGGTACACTGGAACAACGTTGAAAGGCAGTTCCACAGCAAACGGATGATGAGGCAGCAATCCCAGCAGTTAGCAGCGGATGTGCTGGCTCTTAACCGAGTACAGCTTAGAACAGTGACTAGCTTGTTAACAGGACACGGCTGTCTAAGGGAATATCTGCATAGAATCGGAATCTTTAAAGATGAACCTATCTGCAGACTATGCAATGAGGAGGAGGAAACAGCCTACCACATTGTATTTGAATGCGCTGCATTGGTACAACGGAGATAGTCGCTTTTGAATCAAATTAACCAACCAACAGGTCTACCGGAAAGAGATTTACCACACAGGCTATTAAACCTAGTAAAGGGGACAAACCTGTTTTCGTAAAGAAATTCACTAGGTACGGTATAATACAATAGGCCGTACGCCGCGGTGTTAAGGGGATGACACGAAACCTGATCCGTACCCAGTGTGCTAATCAATCAATCAATCAAACTGAGATTCATTCAAACGTGATATGTAGTATTTTATTAATGTTGCGGCGCTGTAGGTATGATTCTTTCTCTTTACCATTTTGCCCCCTTTCTGCAATAAGCCAATATTAAAAGAGTTTATTTCATTTTATCTTCTGATTGAAAAAGACAGACAATATTCTTTTAAAATGCACGCTCCTAATCTTATCAATCCCATTCTCCAATCCGGATAACAACGATCCTCTTCCATCCTGATCTGAAAATAGAAAAATATTGCTATTATCCCCTTAAAAAGCATCTCCTCTCGCTTGGAATATCCCATCCTATTAGTAGTTGTAAAATAATACCACGGTAACTGCGAAACGATTTAAAACGCACACGAACGAGCATGCACGTCAGGTAGTACCCGTGGAAAACACGGCGGTATCATAAAACTCCCCTCTGCACTTTATTGACAAAGCGAATATCGTATCCCCCGCGCGCTGATCCGGTGGGGTGCACGGCCCCGCCGCCGGTGTTTTCCGTATCTGTCACGTTCCAGCGAAGAATTGGATCCTAAATTGAAAGAACGCGTCTCCGCGTTCGACGTCAGGGATTCTTCTAAATAACCTAAATCAATTACAACGAAACAAATCTGGCCGCTCCCCAGTTCCCGGACAATGTTGTCGGACGCATCTGCCCCTACTTGTTCGGGGAGAATTCCTTTAGAAATCCATCCCCGGTGTGTGAATGCAAGACTAAATTAAACTAACATAGGTACACGAATTTGTGAATTTTTTTGCAAATATTCGTGTTTTTTCGGTAGACAGAACAAACAATTTTTAATTAAAATATTATTTAAATAAAAAGCTACAAGGTATGCGGATTATTTTGGTTGCGGAATGTAATAAATTCGTGAAAATTCGAAAAATTTTAATTTGGAACTTTTACATTAAAAGCAACAACGAATTATATCCTCTCCGCTAATGCATTTTATAATCCCGCGCTATACCTCAATTGAAAATTTTGTATCTCTATATGTTCGTATGGAAGCTCCATTGAATCCGTTAAAATGTTCCAGCTAGTAGTGCCCATTAATTCTAAGGTTGAGAGCTTTTAAACCACATATTTGCATAATTTCAATGAATAACGTGCACGTCATATACATATACGTGGATTATATTTTAAGTCACCGAAAGAGGTCACTAATTAAGAACAAAATTGAACAGGATACAACGTTTTAATTTAATATTTATATTTATGCGTTACATATTTTTTCTTGTTTGTTTAACGAAGAAATGTTTGTTCTCATTCCATGACCTTAAGTTACAAAACTTGATCCCATTAAACTAGCCTTCCCTTCCCTCCTTCTAGTACAAGTGAATGGCGTTGCTGTAAGGTAAGTATGGTTAAAATTTGGACACTTTTCTTTATTATTTGGTTCATGCGAAAACAGTTTGCAAATAACTTGGTTAACTTGGATAATTAGATCCTTTCCAATTTGGAAATCTATTCGCTGTAGAAAATACAAAACTTGATTTTGGATCCGATCAGGTCTCCTCAAAAAAGGTTTAAATCCTTAGGATCTGCTAGTTCTAGATGCTCGAATTAACATTAACTTGTGTTTGTAGCCACACAAGCGTTCACATCACCATAGACGATCTAGCCAGACAAGGTTCATCAAAGTCATTCGTGGGGGCTGACCTTTCCCTCGGTAAGTCACGAAACAGCAAATTAAAAACTCCATTAAAGACTGGATGCATAACAAGTCCAAAGAACCATCCTTTGGACTTGCCAAGAACTAGGTTAGCTTCGATAAATACACCCTTTTTAATTTTGATATCTATGTATTCACTGAAGAAAATAGAGAACTTGATTTTGGATCCCATCAGGTCTTATCAAAAAAGGTTTAAATCTTTAGGATCTGCTGGTTCTAGGTGCTCGAATTAACATTAACTTGTGTTCGTAACCACACAAGCGTTCACTTCAGGAAACGATAGACGATCTAGCCAGACAAGGTTCATCAAAGTCATTCGTGGGGACTGACCTTTCCTTCGGTAAGTCACGAAACAGCAAATTAAAAACTCCATCAAAGACTGGATGCATAACAAGTCCAAAGAACCATCCTTTGGACTTGTCAAGAATTTGGTTAGCTTGGATAATTACACCCTTTTTAATTTTGATATCTATGTATTCACTGAAGAAAATAGAGAACTTGATTTTGGATCCCATCAGGTTTTATCAAAAAAGGTTTAAATCTTTAGGATCTGCTGGATCTAGGTGCTCGAATTAACATTAACTTGTGTTCGTAACCACACAAGCGTTCACTTCACGAAACGATAGACGATCTAGCCAGAGAAGCTTCATTAAGGTCATTCGTGGGGGCTGACCTTTCCTTCGGTAAGTCACGAAACAGCAAATTAAAAACTCCATCAAAGACTGGTTGCATAACAAGTCCAAAGAATCATCCCTTGGACTTGCCAAGAACATGGTTAGCTTCGATAATTACACCTTTTCGAATTTTGATATCTATGTATTCGCTGAAAAAAATACAGAATTTGATTTTGGATCTGATCAGGTCTTCTCAAAAAAGGTTTAAATCCTTAGGATCTAAACCTTTTTTGCCATACAAATATTTGCTTCACGAAACGATAGACAATCTGGCCAGATAAGGTTCATCAAGGTTAGTCGTGGGGGCTGACCTTTCCTTCGGTACCACCAATTCAGAAATTACAAAGTCCATCCACAAATGGATACATAGCAAGGCCAAAGAATGGTGACAAAAATCACCAGAACAAAGACGAGTGAAAGAGTTCTTAAAGGAATAGAGGTCCGCCTTTCTAGAGAGCTACTGAGTAAAGACAGGAAGACTGTCAAAATGATAGTAGGCCTGGCAAAGGATGCGATCTACAGATACCTACAAGGAAGGGGAGTTGCCTGAGAAGGCTTTCCTACAGTAGCAGACTATTCTCGTATCCTAGCTCTGTATTCTATTTCTCTTGAATCTTTTCTTTTCAGAAATTGGTCTTTGATGTAATCTCTTGTAATCGAGGACATTCATGATATTTAACAGCCTAATTTTGGTAAAAATATGTTGTCTGTCTTATCTGAATAGCAAGGATCCTTTTAAATTGTGGAGAAATGTCTTTAACTTCTGCATTATCTCTCGAATTTGCTGTCTAACCCTCTTATAGAAGGGTGTAGTAAATATATTGGGCTGAATGGGTTGGTTTGAAAGGATTTAAAATGGGAGGGAAGAAGTATTTATAATAGTTTTGCTAATCAACCTAGATCAGTTTTTTTACCGGCCAAGAACACACATTTTATGAAGATAGAAGCATGCTACTGCCAGAAAGATGACAAAAAGTATCGAACCAGAGTGGACATTTCACTCCACTAGTTATGCTGTTTACATAGAATCCAAAATCCTGTGTTAAAATAAATTGAAATAATTTGACAGTTACGTTGGGAACTTAGGGCAAAATAGGGGTTGCTCCCCTTCGAAAGTTTTGAACACATCGACATGTGCATTTGAATCAATAACGTCCTATAACGAAGAGCTCCTCTTAGCTACGTCTGAAACAAAGTAAAACGTTACGTAATATTTATTTTAGTGCCGCTCGAGAGACGAAATAACTCTGGAAGTATTGATTTCTTAAACCTAATTTATAGGCGTTGTACGTATTATTTAATAAATCGTTTTTTGTTACAACTTTCTCCGTAAACGTGCTGCGTACTAAACTTTACAATTATCCCTATTCTGGTGTATTTTATAGTATATAAGTTGCATAACTTTATTAAATTACCGGAAGGAATAACAAAACCGCCTCCGTTCTTTTTAACTAACAAAGCATCTGCAAGTTTGCTTTTAAACAATGCGTTGGAGGATACTCCGCAATGTGTTTGGCGACACTGCTTCCGACAATGTGGTATCTGCACTCTACAACTTTGAAACTTTCTTACTTACCGTTCCAATCTAGCTAGCTCTCGTCTTACTATTGCTTTAAATAACCATCACGGGAAGAATAGTTTCTCTTTACTATGTACAGTCCTTGTAATTCATTCCTAAAATTAATTAATTTGACGATTATGCATTAGTTAACGCAGTATTACAATTTAAGTGAGAGATACCTACATTAACATGCTAGCATATGTATGTATCTACATACTTTACAGTTAAATGGTTTCAAGAGTATTACACGTGAAAGCCTTTGGCTCGTGACGTGCTCCAGTAAAAATAAAATCAATATTACTATCCATACTTATCGTATCTATGCGATGTTCGGTGTGTTTATTCCGGGTTCATTCCATGCACTTTGGAAAAGTGAAAAAAAATGATGTCGATTTTAAAATTGAAATTTTTTAAATTTCTGTTCCAGAGGAAGATTATGATGCGTTCTGTTTGGCTTACATGTTCACGTACAGGGATTTTGAAATGGGTACTCTCGGATTAGCCTGGACTGGAGACCTAAAGAATGCTGGTGGAGTATGTGAAAAAAATGGGGTGAGTTGTAATTAGTTTTTTAGTTATTTTGTCAGATTTGGCAACTGAAACTGTAAAAATTCATGTGACAGCCTCCAAATTGCGAAATCAGTTTTTTTCTTGTTTACAATTATAATTTGGTAAATCGTAAAACAGATTTAGCTGTTGTGACTGTCAAAATACATCTATCAGTAGTAATTTTTTTTTGTAATGTTTATTGGAGTTGACAATTATGACTGGTAAAATAAATCTGACATCTGTCAAATTATAAAGTGAACTTTTGTGGAAAAATACCGATAACAACTAGAGTAATCTAGAATAACTGTCAAAGTTTTAAAAAATCGGTGGAGAGCTGAAGCAATTTCTCTGCTTTGTTTCACTGCTGCTATTGTGAAAATGCAGCCAACATACCCAATTATTCAGACTGATATAGGGTTTTCCATTAAGGGTAACTTGATGTTGGCAATCTGTCGTGGCCATGTTGTCTTGGCAACGTTTGTTTAAGCTGCTGTTTATTATTCAGTCACTGATGCCAAATCATCAATACAAGTTACACGATTGAGCAACACATCCAAATGATAAAACTCTATTATCAAATTGTGTTTTCATTAGTATGTACAAACATTGCGTCCATTTTGCTGCAGACGTGGTGACCCTTCAAGGTCGATTATCCAACATATGATGGTCAAATTTGAGTCGGCTAATACCCTAAACAGTTATCCAGCCAAATCAGCAAGACAAGTTACACAATTGAGCAGCACATCCAAATGATAAAACTATTATCAAATTGTGTTTTCATTAGTACAAACATTGCATCTATTTTATGTCAGACGTGGTGGTCCTTCAAATGTTTGATTATCCAAGATGTGGTGGCCAAATTTGAGACAGCTAATACCGTAAACAATCAGCCAACACCCGAAAGTTAAATGAGTGCCAAATCGGCTAATGATGAGTGGCATTTATGGACGAATGGCTACGTTAATAAACGAAATTGAGTGAATTGACGCAAATCCACACCAGGTTCACATGGCGGTAATGCACCCACACAAAGTTACTGTTTAATACGGATTTTGGAGCGGTGGTGTCATTACTCCAAGGTTCATACTTTTTCGAAAACGACATTGGTAAAGCCATCACCGTCAATAGTGAGTTCAAAATGACACCAAAATTTCAATCTTCTGACAGCTCTGAATTTGTCAAAGCTATGAAACCTAGTTCATAGCTATCCGTTTGTACGTTTGCGTTGACACGTTGACGGATAAACATTTTTTTGCGGTTCATAGCGTTGCGTTTATAACGTACGTATAGTGACGTATGAATTTCCTATACTAACCGTTTTCTTGTGACAGGTCTAACCTCACTTTTTTCGTAAACGGATGAACGGACGCGTAGAAAGTTCAACGTCGGTCAACTTTATCGGTTAGCGGATAGACTGTGAAGCACATAAAAATAACGTGCTGTTATTGGTCAACGTACAAACGCAAACGTACGAACGGATAGGTATGAATTCCCTTTGAAACTATACAAAAATGTATTTGTTTAGTACTTTATTGAGCGTAACAGTTCGAGTATTTATGACAGCTGTCAACTGTAAAAGCAGCCAAAGTTTGACAATTATTGTAAACGTCAAAATGAATTTCTTCCTTGACGGTAACCTAGCGCCTTTCTTTCGAAAATAGTTTTCACTTTTGCTGTCAAAATGCATTCCCAACGACCTCTCTCATCGGAAAATAGAGCTAACATTGTTAAATCTTTAAACATGTTGGTCAAAATGGTCTCTTTCTTATCGTTAAAGACAAAATCATAATTCATTGACGGCGTTTCCTGGCTAACAGATATTTCAACTTCATCTGAGTTTTATCAAGCTATATCTTACCTTCTTCAATGTTACGATATACGATACTTCATTATTTATTGCTTATTATTGTTATCGTAACCGAGAGAATTGAACCGGAATCTCACCGTATTTATTTCGTCCTAATACGCGGACTAGAGAAAACGGTCTCCTTATTTGACGAAAGTCCGTACGCCTCTAGAATACCCGGAAGATGTCCGTATAAGCTTCCTACGTGACCACGCACTCAAAGCACCATCAATTGTGACCATACGTTGTGGTGATATCCCTTTAGCAATTTGCTATTGATTTCCGTAAAGTCTACGGCCGACATAAATAAGCACCATTATCTGAGCTTTATGGGTCTCGCCAAATTGCAATTATTAACTTGGGATTACAGATGTACAGATTTATATCTAAATATACAACTTTTCAACTGGTACACTTACAAGAATATATACAGGGGTGCGGCGCCAACATTCGGACAAATTAAACATTTTTTTGGATGTCTGAACTTAGTAGTGATCCTTTTAACCACGCTCCATACACAGTAATCCAAAGTATTTAAATCTGGGATGTTGGGAGGCCAAAATTCTTTGGACCAAAACATGTCAACGTTGTCCGACAACCAATTTTGCACCAAATGACTTATTGTATGCGCATATGGATTTCCAAACGATACAGTTTCCATCCACGGCTTCGCCACATTTATCAGAACAAGCAAATAAACTTGTTTTGTGACATTTTCCCCTTTGTTAAAGAAATGCGGTGGCATAATATCACCCTCAGTGGACGCAACACTTAGCACGTGAATATTTCGTTCTGGAAACAATGGGAACGTCTTCACCATCTTGGACGAGCGAGCGATCATTCCTTCGATTGATTTTCACATCGACAGTAAACATTTTTTCGTCAGACAAAAACCTAAGGCGTCCAACAGCATTGTTTCATAAAAACCACAAAGGCAGGTTACAGCGTTCAACTCGCTTTGTCCTGGCAGCTTCGGAAAGCATCTGTCTCGCTTTAATTGTATAAGACTTGTAGCGTAGGTCTTCCTTGACGATTCGACGCATGGTTTTTTCCACTCACACCGACAACTGACGACAATTTTCGGATCAACTGTTCTGGATCCTTAAAAATCAGCTCCTCAACGCTTTGAATGATTTAGGGCGCGCTCCTTCGAATGAGTCATCTTTGCCGGTGTTGACAAACCTTCGTTGGACTTCTCCGTCTTATTATACTTTGCGGGAAATTCAAATTGAAGTTTGTCCTGATTTTGGCGCCACACTCTGTATATACATATATACATAACAGTTTGCTACTTCTTGAGCAACATATTGTTGCTTAATTGATAGTATCGTAGTTCTGGGAAACTCTTCGAGGACAAAAATTTGAAAGAATAAAACTTAAATAACGAATGTCATATGATTTAATAGAAAAATAACAAAATCGCGATTGTAATATTAGAGAAAAGTTTGCTCTGGAAAGAAAAGATAACCAAGCACTTAAAGATTAATACTGCGTGGGACCTCTTGTAGCTCTTATGATCTTCCCACTCTTCATGATCTTATCAACCTCTTCAGGTAATGCTACATATATCTTCCCTATGGGATGGCATGTTGATATGTCCACTCTAGCCTTTTTTCTTTACGACCTGTGCTCAACGATGGACAGTTTTTAGAAGGTTATCGCATGGAGCCTTCTTCTTACTGTTTGAGTTGGAATCAATAGCTGAATGTGGAGTGTTCTTGCAGTAGAAAATCTACTCCTTCGACACTGAACCGTCTTGTCTATGTTGGACAGATCCAGTACCACTAAAACGCATTCGAACTCTTCTGATCACATTGTAGCACACATTGATATGGGCAGCAACAGTTTTTAGCGATGCACCAGTCATAACTTGAGCCATTACTTTAATATTTAAACGGTTTGATGTCGTATAGCAACTATTATCGTATAGGAAGTCACGTCTACCGCCTAAGACGATATAAATGCAACTATATTACGCAAAACTACTCAATATCACTAACAGACATTTAATTTCCAGCATTACAGGGGCAGCATGAAGTCATTAAACACAGGCATCGTAACGCTGCTAAATTATGGGAAACATGTACCGCCAGCCGTATCGCACGTCACACTAGCTCACGAAATCGGCCATAATTTCGGATCGCCGGTGAGTATACATCCCACGCTCGTATGCGGAGGTCGACTGAAAGCCAAGAGCCGGCGAATTTGTTCTATTTTACTTTTTATTCGAATGTTTAAAAAAAATAACACCGCCGCTTCGCTTCGACGACGAATAAAGGAAAGCCAAGCGAAAACACGGTACAAAAGCTACACATGTATAATTCCGGCGCTTTATTTCCGCTGCTGTCGTCCTTTAAAAATTTATACGTGTTTTTCTTGCTCTCTTTTTCACACGTGGACAAATAGAATTGCTATTTCGTAAATTAATTTCGACATAGAAAATTTATGGTACGATTAGTATCGATCGATTTTCCACCGTTTCCCGTTTATTATAAAAGAGTTTTCCTCTATTTCCCAGCATGATCCGGAAATGTGCACACCTGGCGGCGAAGATGGAAATTACATCATGTTTGCGAGAGCCACATCCGGTGATAAGAGGAATAATAATCATTTCTCACCCTGCAGTCTGAAGAGTATCAATCCGGTGTTGAATTTTAAAGCGCGCTCTTCGAAAGGATGCTTTACAGGTAAGGAAGAATTAAATGAAAATTTTCCTAAACAAAAAAAACTATAATTATAGAACCTCAAATTTCCTTATGCGGAAACGGCGTAGTCGAAGAAGGAGAGGAGTGCGACTGCGGATGGGAAGAAGATTGTAAAGACGAGTGCTGCTTCCCGCAACGAAGATACGCCCCCATTGACGAACCACCGTGTCGTTTGCGCGGAAATGCCATCTGCAGTCCATCACAAGTATATCATAATTCAATTTAATTAAATTTTCGGGGAAACATAATTTTTTAATCTTTAAGGGACCTTGCTGTACATCCCAGTGCCAATTGAAATTCAACGGAATCTGCAGAGAAGATAACGGGTGCAGAGATGCCAGCCGCTGCAATGGAAACAGTCCAAAATGTCCGCCGTCCGTTAATAAACCAAACAAGACTGTTTGTAATAAGGAATTTGTTTGTTTTATGGGAGTAAGTAGCGCTACCATACCCGTTTTATTAGATGCATCCAATTTAATCTTGCAGGAATGTACAGGATCGATATGTTTAGCCTTCGGTTTAGAATCATGTCAATGTATTCCCGGTAAGAACGATCCTAAAACTAAAGCCTGCGAACTTTGTTGTAAATTACCCGGTGATAATCAACCTTGTATATCGTCCTTCGAATGGAACGATGCCACTTATCCAATACCCGATATGTATTCTAAACCTGGCACTCCCTGTAACGACTATAATGGTTACTGCGACGTTTTCCAAATGTGCCGAGAAGTGGATCCGTCGGGACCCCTAGCTACGCTGCGGAAGATGCTGTTGAGTGAGGAGAGTATAGCCAGTTTCAGGAAATGGGTGATGGATTATTGGTACGCCGTAGCGTTGATTGTGTTGACTGTGATAGCTTTATTGGTGAGTAATTTGGTGTTGTTCGAGGATGTGACACAGGTTAAGATGAGTTAATTCTTATAGCTTAAATTTTGGTCCATCATAAATTATCTGAACAAACGTGAGTTACAGCTAATGTTGGTAATACTGGCTTAGTCATTGATTGTAAGCTAGTTGTATCTAATTTCCTCAATTCGGTTACATTCAACTAGTTGACGCAGTATCCCGATATTTTTGAAACTAATGTTGTGATCATTAAACAATTTATTTGGGGAAATAGTATTTTTTTGAGGTTATGTTTTTTTGGAGTTCACATTTTTCTAAATCAAATCTTCTTGGACTCAATTTTACGATTTTATGCGGACGAACTATATATTTCTGAACACGTTTATCACCACTTTCTTCAGTTTAAATTTTTGATGTCAAGACATCTTGCTTTTCGGAAATTCTCTCAATTTTGAAATGCACGCATCTTTCAATTGCCTGTATTTCCACCCTGTCCCCATCCTCCAACCCCTCCCCATCCTCCACCGCCTCCTCACCCTCCACATTTTCCTTCGTTTCCTATATTCTTTTCCAGTTTCCTTTGCTATTTTGGAACCATTTTGTGTACCAGTTGATGATGATGCTATTGAGTTTCAAGATGTGGCCTTTATTCCACTTGTTCTTGATACTAAACTTCGTGGTAAATCTTTACAAAGCTGAGCTTCCTTGGCATATCGTCTGGAAGCATGTCCCAGGTTTTGTCACCTGCCGGAGGCTATTGCTAGGTGGACAGGTTCTCATTGTTCCAAGCCACTGCTCCATAAGTGTTCCACCACCACCTCCATTCTTCTCACTGTTGCTGTATACATCCAGAGTAATGGTGTAATATTGGATTGCATTACCAATTAGTTGCTACATATAGTTTATTTAAGGCCTAGATATTTGACCTCCTTCTCCCAATCTATGTCTTATTCATCAATTCTTATTGTTTTGAGACTGGATTTTCTTTTTCTTGGGAATGCTATTAAGGTAGTCGTAATGGGGGTTTCTGTTGAGGTCCTCAGATTAGCACCGTCTTTCTGTAATATTACGTCTTCTATAATTCAGAGGGTATTCTTCAGACTTTCTTGTTATATAATTATGATGACAATGTCATCAGCATACCTTTCACAAGACATGCCTAATTTGGTTAAGTTGAATCTACTGCTAAATTCCATAAGACTGGGAAAGTACCTCCCCTTTGTGAACATTCTTTAGTCGTAGCAATGCTTTCTTGACAGCCTTGTGTGGAGTATTGTCAAAAGCGCCATCTATGTCAAGAGAGGCGTACATTACAGTTTTTTATTTATCTGTGGCTCTCGGATTTGAACTGTCAGCTCCGCCAATGCAGTCTCAGTGGATTTTTCCATTTGGTAGGCGTACTGACGGGGATGCAATGACCCCCTACCCCTCTCCACCTCTCCTCCTCCCAGCATATCTGCGCTAATATAATTATCTACTGCCTGCTCCACTGGTTTCAGAAGGATTAATTAATGTTGTGTAGTAACTTACATAGATTTAGAAGCTAGAAGCTTCGTCCGTATAAAAGATAGAACAAGACTGCTTTGAAAGCTTCTATACTGTTTGCTAAAATAATATTAACCTTTAAAATCTTCAAATATATTAATCTACTTTTGTTAACAGGTATTCAGTACAAAACTTCTGGGAAAACGACCAAACGGAAAACTCAAATCCGTTACAGTCATGCACAGTCAACAACCAACTGAAACCGTTAAATTACCAAACGCAGACGGTCAAGGTGTCACGGTTCACCCGCAATTACGATCTAAATTGCCGCTGAAGAAGAAAGTAAGGAACGGGAAGAAGATAAAACGAAAACATAACACAACTAAAGAATCATCGAATAACAATAATAACTTGAACAGTCCGAATAAATCTAAAATTTCTCCCAAGAAGAAGAAACGGGTATCTGCTGCGGTGGGCGTTGAAGAGAACAGGAAAAAGGCGGGTGATACAGCCGCCGTCATCGAGATACCTCCAAGTAAAGTGAAGCGAACTCAACAGAGTAATGTTTCGAAGAAGAAACGCAAGAAGAAGGAAGTCATAGATTACAGCAACGCCCGCAATGATCAAGACGGGAAGAAAGGCTTGATAACCGCGGAAGTCGTGCATAATCCTGTAACACCAGAAGTGACGGATCCGGTTGGGAAAGTTCAAAATTGGCTGTTGAAATCGCACCATTCCGCCTTACCAAAATCCAAATCGACTCCAGCCGGCTTGACCGACAAAAGCAATAGAAGTCCGCATAAACGGCCGACCATTCGTCCAAAAAGTGATAAAAGCAAATCCCACAGCATCGGTAATTTACCGAACGATAAAGATAAGGTCCGGCTTCAAGTCGTTTACAAGCCGCCGTTTAAATTTAGTGTTAAGTTGAAGAAACCGGACAAGACGGTGTCCGCCGCCGCGACGAAACCGAAATCAAATAGTAGGACCGCTGTCTTAGTGAGAACCGTAAAAGAACGCGAGGCTAAGTTTAAGAAGAACACGGTGAAACCTAGTGAGGACCCGGTGATTGTTAGTACGGGCGTCGTTGCTAGTCCCCTGCAAGTGAATAAAACCGCATCAAATCAGCCAAATCCGGATGATATCGATTCTAATATACATACCGTCCAATCAGATTTAGAAGTATTGCTATCCGAAAGCGAGTTTCTTTTCTCCGGCGATTGACAACTTGCCGGGAAAAAACGTTTTTTATGGCTGTGGAAAACATTCCGCATATTTTGAGCTATCCCTTTTTTTTACGTTTTCTTTTGGCCCCCTTTACTAGATACATACTTATAGCAAGGTGGTTTCCATTAAACTGACGTTTAAACTAAATTAATATGACGTAATGGCTAACTAATTACTTTAATTTTTTAACGCAAATTGAATAATAGCAGTCTAACGGTCATCGTTGACATACTCCTGTCAAAAATCTGTCAAAACATTGTGACAGGATTAATCGGGGAATTCTTCGGAATTAAATTTTTAATTTTTTGGTTCTCTCTACGCTGTTGCAGGTTTATAATCCTAGAAATTTACTTCCTTCTTTGTATATCCTCTAATTTTTCATTAAATAATCATATGGTAAATGCCCCACACTGCCAGATAAGTTCTCATAGATATTAACAATAGAAGACTGATCGAATCTAAGAATCTTCTGAACGATTTAACCGCCAGGTACTGTTGCCAACTTGTGATTGAAAGCCTACACTTCCACCGCTTTTTGTCACTTTCGTATAGAGCTTTGTGACGTCATAGGCTGAATTATGACCTAAAACTGACGATAGATTGTTAACTGCGCAAGTATTGCACTTGGAACAATATGGTGGTAATCATTTTTTGAAACTACAGCTGCTCACATATAAGTACTGCCGTAAACAATATGACGTCAT
>SMLS01038139.1:0-11028 GCA_004785975.1 Popillia japonica | reverse complement strand
ATTGGACGGTTGAATGAAACATTAGAATTTCATATTTTAATACATATGTATAATAACCTGAGTAAAATGGAAACCTGTGTATAAAGGAAAATATTTTGGTCCCAGTCAATTCCGTTTTAAACAGGTTTCACTGTATATTTAAACAGTAGAAAATAGCTTTAAAAATGGTCATAATTGTGATCAAAACTAGTCGCAGATACTTCTGAGACAACATCGCGTAAATTTATCACTTTTACAGTACTTTACTTTTATAATTTAGGCATGTAAAAGGTTAAAAAGTAAGGGATTTATTTTAAATTATTAGCTTTTTAAGAAATTATGTAAATAACGAAAAATAAATGAAATATAATTACTTATATTAAAGAATACCACGATGGAAGCAATACTTTGCAGAGCTATTGAATGTGGAACATACAGGGAATATATTAGAGCAAGCAAATGACTTACATGCAGAAAACGTCGAGACTAATGAACAAGGGGAGAAAACGAAGGAAGAAATAGTAGATGCAATAAAGAACTTAAAGAGAGGAAAAGCGGCAGGTAAGGACGGTAAACAACAGAGATGGTAAAAAATATGGGTAAAAATGCGATTGCCGTATACCACGGCTTAGAAAATTTTACGTAACATTCTAATAATGTATCCATATAAACTCAACATTTTGCTTGAATTAAGGGCGGCAGATTTGCCTACTAGGTGCAATTTTTCAAATGGCAATTGAACCCCAATTGGTATCCCCTATTTTATGGACAGATGAGGCAGATTTTACTCTGGATGGTGGAGTCCATACACAAAATGACAAGTAAGTCACCATTTGGTGCAGTTTTACAGCTGATTTTCTCATTGGTCCCTATTTCTACGAGGAAATGTAGAATGGAGAAGGCGTATCTATAACTGTAAACGGTGAATGATACTTGTCCGATGTTAAGGGATTATGTTATTCTGCAGCTGCAAAGCGAGCACCAAGAAATTGAAACCATCATTTTTATGCAGAATTGAGCAACCCTGCATATTCGCCGACCAGTCAAAGAATTATTAATTGACGTTCTTCAAGATCGTGTGTTAAGCAGCCATTTTACAAAATCATGGCCACCAAGATCACCTGATCTTAACCTAATGGATTACTGGCTGTGGATTTATTTAAAAAGTGTAGTGTTAAGGAGATGACCAACAACACTACAAAAATTAGAAGACAGTATTACGGAGAAAATTGGTGCAGTTCAACCAGAACTATTACGGAATGTTGTATACAAACTGGAGATTATATTGAGAAATTGCCGTAATTAGTTTTGGGCATACTAAATCCCATTCCTTAAGCAATTAGACTTCGTTTATTTTTTGTTATTAACTTAACTTGTCAAAAAGTTATAATACTTTAAAATATACCACTTATTTTATGATATGATCCCCATAAATGTATGTATGTATGTGTAACAGTAGAACTTTTCGGGAATTCGGGAATATTCGGGAATACATACAATACTTTCATCATTATGGTTTTATTTTCTGATTCTGCTGATTCTTCGAATTCCAATTAAGTTATATCAAAGAAAAATTTGCTTTTTTGTTGGCACACTTACATAATATAGGTATCTATTGTTCAAAGTATCGTATAACTCACTTTCAGGAATCACTATAGCTGCTTGAAATTCATTCGTCATTTTGTCGAAGGATAATTTTAATTGTACGAAAAAACTGTTATAACCTAATTACATATACCTATATTAAGTGACACAATATGTCAAAAGTCATTCGGACCGTAGCAGGTGCACGAATGACCTTTGTTCAGTTTTCATGTTTTGGTAGGATATTCTTGTTAGACCACACTGTAAATTTTAATGTGACAGTTGATGCGTGATTTGCAATTATAAATTAAAACATAATATTAATTTATTAAGGATTTGTTATAGGCAAATGTTCTGAAAATTAATTAAATTAAAGAAGAAATACAGTAGTATTACCGATTCTTTAGAATTGAAGAGTTAGAGTTAATCAATATAGGTAAATGACGAAGTAATTGAAGTCAAAGTAGTATAAATACATTTCTGATGTGGATAAACGCTCTATCACTTTTATTGTAACCTTGGTCAATCCCTGATAATCATGATTTCATGATATATAAGATTTCTTATTAAATCAATGACCTTAGATTTACTTTAGGTGTTACACGGCTTATAGACCTTACACCTTAGAATCTAAAATAGTTTATTGAAAGACTGTATTGAGAATTTGCAATGTTGCTTCGCTTCCTGTATATACGCATTTATAATGTACTAATCTAATTCATTTTTCTTATGTATATATGAATACATACGTCTCTTAGTATATAAAAATTAAAGTGGAAGTTATTTTATGCAGATACAATCATATGCAAATATAAGTATTTACGTCGCCTATAGAACAAGGTGCTTCAAGGAGATCATTTTATAAACTACCCGATTTCATTGACAGTTATTACATGTAAATTTGCAGGATTTGTTTAAGCATAAATCATGCATAAATGTACTTACGTACCGCCAGTGCACTTACATATATCCTGGACCGAATAATAGTACAAAAAATGTATTAAGTACCTACTCATTACATTAGTATTAGCATATAAATTTAATGCCCAACTATCTTTTAGAAATGTTGAAATATATGTTGTGATGCTTAGTAGTAAAAAACTAATAGATAATAGATCTGTTTCTAGACCTACTTGGTATAATAGCTTTTAACTGTCAAAACCAAGCGCGCAAATGATCGTTTACTGGAGATACACACTTACTTTTCAACTGATCGTCTGGCTTTGTATTATAAGGGTTCAGCGCTGTGATCGTGTCATAATAGTGTAAATAATTTTTAATGGAAGATTGCCATTTAATTACAGGGATAATTCGCAAACATTTGAAAGTGAAGTAGGGGAAGGAGGGAGGGGAGGGGGGAGACGAACATCCAGCAAGTAAAATTCAGAGAGGCAGCAAGTGAAAATATTTTGAAGCAGGCTACTAGACTGATCCCTCGGTCAAACAAGAAATAGGTAAAAATAGAGCATTCATAGGTCAACAATACTTGTCCACTTTTTCTAGGTGTAAGCGACTTTAACAGAGAAAGAGGAGTCTCGCCAATATTATTAGGGTAGTTATGGCTGAAAATAATGGCAAATTTAGAGTTGGAACTAATCATGGAATTGTGGAAAATTAATAAGAAAGAAATTCTTATTTTTCGCATGAAATGTACTTCGACTTTGGAAGCCGCTTTTTGTTTGAATAAAACGTTTTTGGTACCTAAGAATCCTATTATGTTGCTCAATTCATGCAATGAGAAAAAACATTATCACATTTGGCTCAGTACATGCAATACGCATGTCGATTGTTTATTTCGTGTAATAGGCAAAATATTGCTGATTATTTTACACAAACAACTATAAACCAATCAGATTCACGTACTGAAGCAACTCGAAATTACAGCGGTAATTTATCGATAATTTTCATAGTAGAATAACTAGGCCTTGTTATGGAAATGCGGTTAATAATAATGTATTAATTCATGTATAATAATTTATACATGAATTAATAATTAAAGAGTTTAGATAAATTTCATTTTGTATTACGTAAAATAATCTAATCAAATACCATACGAGCTTTGAATTAAAATCGATAATTTCACCCATACTTCCTGCATAACGACTTCGACTCGTGTCACTTTGACAATTGAACCACTCCAGCCCTACGGGCTGTCGTGATTTAAATGCTTGTCAAACTGACACTCGTCGTCGTCGCTATGCAACAAGCATTCGCTGAAGATCAAGTTAGGCGTATTAACTTTTGTGAAAGTGTAATGGCACGAGTCGTCGGAAATAATAATTTTATACAAAACATTTTATTTACGGACGAATCTGCGTTCTATTTACATGGTCGTTCTAATCCAATGATTACTAAATATTGGTCAAAGCAAAATAAACACCTGTTTTTGCCGCTTCGTACCCAATACCCTCAAAAATTGAATGTGTGGGCCGGTATATTGGGTGATCATATTATTGGTCCTATTTTTATTGATGGTACACTTATAGCTGCTAGATATTTTCAACTGCTGAAAACTAACATCATTCCTGCCGTTCGTGCGCTCAATGTTAACATTGATGAGATTTGGTTTCAACAGGATAACTGCCCAGCTCACACTGCACGGATTGTACAGCAAGCGAGCCAGAAATTTGAAAGAATTGCGGCAAAAGATTGTTAATATCGCCAATACTATATGCCTGAAACACTTGCTAACGTGCGGAATGAATTTTACTACAGGCTTGGTTATTGTCAAGAGCAAGCAGGCGGTTTATTTGAACATTTACTCCATTAATATTTCTATAAAAAAATTAGTTTAAATTTAATACGGTAGTTTAATTTTGTAATTTAATTTTTCAAGAATATTTTAGTTTAATTTTCTAGTGATCTTCTTTTTACATTAATACCATTGCTTACACAGAATTATTCCAATTTTATTAAAATTGATACGTCTAAACTGATTATTGTGTTTTGTTTGTATTTTGTCACTTCTTTCCAGTGTGACAAAATATTACCGTTAACAAAAGCGCTATATGGAAAGCATTAAATGCACCCGTAACGTTTACATGACGTTTACTGACGTTTGCCTAGCCTGACCATGGTTTCAGCTAAACTATGCGCAACAATAAAATGTTTAATGTTTACATTACGTTAGCGCATTGTCTATATTTTAAGTTTACCTATAAGTCGATACCAGAAAAAATGTGTCATATACATAAGGCAACACTGTGCGCGTTTTGTATTGATAGCCGCATTCCAGATCTGCTCAGACCACCGGTGTATACTTCGACTACTAACGACTTCGACTCGTGTCACTTTGACAATTAAATGCTTGTCAAACTGACACTCGTCTTCGTCGCTATGCACCAAGCTTTCGTGAAATTATCGATAAATTCAAAGCTCTTATGGTATTACTACAGATTATTTTCTATGCGCTTGTGCTATTATAACTTACATGAATTCGGCAATTGCATATATTCGGCGTAACATATAGAATAAATAATAAACAAAATAAAACAACGTCTAAACTACCTAAAAGAACTACTAATTTGACGTTATGGCATTAATGTTATTCAGTTCTTCAGGAATGAGAGGTAGACAGGGAAAGTCAGAAAGTAATTGTAACTCAATATATCAACCACGTTAGAAACGAAAATGTTCTGACTGAAAGCTGGGCAAAGGATGCCAGATGATTACGGTAATTCGTCGTATCAACCATGACGTGGAATGCCGTGTTATATAACTACATATGTACATATAGTACCGTGTTGTGAATGAAGTAAGTATTGACTATTGAAGCGGAAAGAACGGTTTCCAAATACTAGAAAGTTGGTAACCATCATCATGATTAGGATCTTGCGAGATATTTCGGTATATTATATATATATTTCTATCTGCTATCTTGCAAAGTGGTCGGACGTACTTCATTGATTTGTTGAATTTTTGTGCGTATTTCTTAATAGATTTAAAAGGTAATTGATAATTTATAGAATTTTAATCATGAATGCATCCTAACTTGGTTCAATGCTGATGATAAACTTAACCTTGTTTCGGGGGGACGTCATTATGGATTCCCTGGCGGTCGAGGATAGTTCTAATTCCGATTTTTTGCAAAATATTAATGTTGGTAGTAACATAGAAGTTGCTTCATCTGGTTTTGACATGAGGGCAAATAATGATAAGGTCACTCAGAAGGATCCGATACTTTTTGAGGTGTACGATCAACCTCCATATCAAGTATATGTCAAATCCACAGATGACAAAAAACGTAGGTCAGTTAAGAGACATGTGGTTTGGTAAAACGTTGTTACAAAATAAAGTTGGAGGAGTGAAAAAAGTAGAAAAGAAAGGAAGAAATAGAGTGGCTATCGAATTTCATAGTTGGATGCTAATTCCTTTTGTTTTTGTAAATTGTATCGTTATATTTCAACATTCGGATACCAGAACCATATATTGCTCCCGTAATCCAATGCTTCAATTGTAGTAGATACGGTCATACCAAAACTCAATGTGGATCTAAAATTCGCAGTCCTGCATGTTCAGAATCACGCGCTTTGAAGGGTTGTAGCAGTAGTGCATCCCCACGTTGTACCCATTGCGATGGAAATCATTTGAGTACTGAGGAAAAGATTGTCGCAAAGAGTATGTAAAGAGTTTGCTAGACAGAAGGAAATAAAAGAATTGATAGCCACTTTTGGATATTCTTTTTTCGAAGCAAGTAAAATATGTGTAAGCAATGGTGGTCCTTCGGTAGAACGGCCTATCATTAGATGTGATGGCACAAATTTTCCACGCATGATCAGTAGTCAGGAAAATATAGTAGAATCTTCAAATTTTCTACCTACAAATAGACCACAACATTATAGATCGAAACCTACATTCTCCAAGCTTTACGGGGTAATAAACGCACCCTGCTCCAGTATCCCAATTTTTATTCATCTAGTTATCTATTCTCTCCAAATGGGAGAAATCCTGAATCGGAAAACAGATCCTGTCTTGATCTCTCTGTGCATTCAGCCCAACAAAATTCTCAGTCCTCTCCCAATGGACCTGAGCCTATTATTTCAACTTTAAAGGAGATGTTGGTTAATGATCCAGTTGCTATACTGAATATTCTTAAAGCGATCTTCCCCAACAATCTACATAACAATTTGTCATGGATAGAACACACTCAATTCACTCAGGCAATTATTCATTAAAATTGTTTCAATGGAATATCAGATCTTGCTCCAAAAATAAACCAAGTTATATAATTATTTAGACAACAGTCATATAGATATTACTATTCTATGTGAGACATGGCTACATCCCAATTTCCATCCTACCATCCTAGGTTTTACGGCGATCCATAATAAAAGATTTGACGGTAAAGGTGGCGTTTCAGTTCTGGTCAAAACTGGTTTACCTTTCACTTATTTTATCCCTAACATTGATCTGCCTTTTAATGTTCAATTTATTATAATGGAAATCCAGGGTATTTCTATTGCTGCAGGCTATGTTCCTCCGAACGTAACCATGACAACTAGTCATTGGTCCAGAATTGTAAGATTATTGTCTCCTCCTTTCATTCTGGTGGGTGATTTCATTTCATCACATGGCTTGGGGAAATTCTTTTAATGACTTGAAAGGAGTAAATCTATTAGAAGTTATGAATGAATATTCTCTAGTATGTAGTACTAAATGATGGTTCATCGACGAGATTATCTCCTTCTAATTCCAACGTTAGTGTGATTGATTTGGCCTTAAGTTTTCCGAACTTGTCGCTGAATTGTTCATGTCATACTCATGACGATACCCTAGGAAGCGATCACTTTCCCTTGCTGGTGACAATTACCTCTCGAGATGTTAATCAGCCACGTATACATTTATCATCATAGAGTTTCAATACTAGGAAAGCTAATTGTCTTTCCTCTCTCATTAATGGCGGGTCTTACTAGGAATTTATTGAGCAGATTATTACAGCTGCTGAGTTATCAATGCCCATGACAGGTAGCTTTTCGGAACAATATAATCCTTGCCCATGGTGGGATTCAAGCTGTTAGAGATTAGTTAATATTAGGCGGCTGCTCATCCGTAGGTTTAAAGCAAATGGTTCATTCGAGGATTTTTTTGATTGTCAAGCGTTTCATTGCCAAAGTGAAGACAATCCTCCTCCTTAGGAAAAGGAGTAGCTTTCGGAAATTCTGTTCCTCGGTCTATAGAGAGACCCCTGTTAGTGAAGTCTGGCAGAGAGTTCGAAGATTCAAACGCATTAATTTTGAAGTTGTACATAACATTATTCCTGATGTGATCTTGTTAGACATTTTACAAAGTGCTGCTCATAGTTTATCACCTCAGTTGGAGTTTATTCTCCTTAGATTAGACGACTCTATTCACAATTTATTTTTCGACTCTCACTTCACTATAGACGAGTTGGAGTCTACACTTACTGACGTTAGGGATTCTTCGGCGGGGCAAGATCATACCAAATTTTCAATGTTCACGCAGTGAACCGTCAGCAGCTAAATATTTCTTGCTAAACACTTATAATTCGATCCTAGACACAGGAACAGTACCAAGTTCTTGGAAGAACATTCTGCTCATTCCGTTATCAAAACCTGGCAAATCACCTAAGGAAGCATGTAGTTACCGTCCTATTTCCCTTCTTAATGTGCAAAGGAAGATTTTTGAAATCCTTGTTAAAAGAAGACGAGAGACATGGTGTGAACGCTTAATGGCATTTCCTAAGACAATGACTAGTTTTCGGTATGGCCGATCAGTATTGGATAATCTTTGCATGCTTTCTGCGCATATAGGTCAAGTTTTGCGTGCAAGCAATTTATGGCTACGGCGTTTATAGACATCAGTAGTGCCTATGATAATGTCAATCTAGACATCTTAATGCAGCATCTTATGGAATTAAGGGTATCGTCCAAATTATGTATGTGCATTTTTAATCTCTTTGTAGTGAAAAATTTTAGAAGTAAAAGATCATTGCTATTTGGGTAAACGTACAGCATACTTTGGTTTATCTCAGGGAAGTCCTCTCAGTCCAATTTTATTCAATATTTATTCGTACAATTTATTGTCATACATCAGTATTGGAGCTTTTTTACTACAATATGCTGACGATGTGGCCCTCTTTTCTAAACATGCGTCTCTAGAAGTTGCATTAACCGCGTTAAATGTAGCCATGCGAAAAGTCTATCCATTCCGACGGCGAAATCTAAATTAATCATATTCTTCAGAAGAAGAGTAAGACCAAATGCTCAAGTTCGTATTGGAAATAGTTGCGTGTCAAACAGCGACTAGTGCAGATATTTGGGTTTGACATTTGATAGCAAACTGCTGTGGCATGCGAATATTGCAGGGCTTGTTAATTCGTGCGAGCAGGGCCTCAACATCCTTCGCGCCTTGACAGCGATTCGTTGGGGAGCGGAACCGAAATGTCTACAGATGGTTTATAGAGCACTAATTAGACCTAAACTGGAATTTGGAGGTTTCTTGTTCTTTCCTCACTCCAAAAATGGTCTTCGAAGTTGGAAAGGATACAATCTCAGGCTATTAGAATTGTATATGGAGTTATGAATCCGATTAATGCTATGTTGGTGAAAGCAGGAGAACCTCCGCTCATACTTAGAAACGAATGGTTGGCCAAAAATACATCATAAATCAGCTTTCCAAGGAGAATAATCCGGTCATATCAGACTTTCAGGTGTTATCCACCTATAGAACAATTGCTGGTGCTTCAGGCATCTTGCTCATCATTCTTCAAGCACTTTCTCTTTGGTTATCGTTATGTTCGCGGTTATCGACCGAAATTATCCCGAGTGCGTTCTCCTCCAACTTGGAAGTGCAATGTAGGAAAATCAATGTAGTTTACTTTCATGAATGGAAGAGTGCGGCTAAGTGTCAGAGCTCTCCTCCTAGTAGAACAGGGGCAGCCATTTCCGCCTTTATTAATACTTCGTGACCAGGATACGCTAAATTCTATACAGATGGCTCAGTGGGTAAGCACCCGACGACTTTTGGCGTATTTTGTGAGAATCCAAGATTAGAAATTTCAGGGGCGTTGCCTTCCGAGGCTATCATATTGACAGCAGAATTGGTTGCAATGTTCGTCGCAATAAGGAAGATAGAGATGCTGGATATATCAAATGCAGTCATTATATCGGATTCGTTAGGTGCCCTGCGAGCTATAGAGAATTGTCACCCTAGGTCATGTTGCAATAAACTAATTTGGGAGATTAAAGAGCTTATTATCTCGTTGGATAACCAGAACAAGAAAATTATATCGGTATGAGTTCCTGGGCACACCAGCGTTCAAGGTAATGAAAAGGCGGATTGGTTGGCGAAGAGGGGCAGAGCATTAAGGTGCAGCAACATTCGTCTGGATGCAACAAATTTTTATCACCAATTCAGAAAACAAATGTTTAAAAATTGGCAGAAAAGGTGGGAAAAAACGTCATATAAAAGATCAAGATACCATGACATTCAGAACTCGGTTGGACTGGTTACGTGGTTTAGTGATTTGTCATGTATTTCACGTGAGTTCATCGTAACCTTCAATAGAATTAGATTGAGGCATTGTTGGTCAGAGACGCATTTATTTCGGATTGGGGTAATTACATCGCCCCTTTGTTCTTGCGGAGATGTAGGTGACATCGAGCATAGATTTTTCAGTTGCTCAAATTATAAGCTAGCTATTGACATCCTCATCAAAGATTTGGTAGCGGTCGGTTGCAGCACTCCCTTGAAGTCTTGTTATCTAATGGCACTGAACTCGCTCAAGATCTACTTGCTTCTTTTCAACTTTATAAAGAAGAATGATATCAAGATTTGAGGAATTCGCTCATACTTTTCTATATTATTTTTTATTCTATTAAAGCATGTCGATTTCTCGTTTTTCTTTCATTTTATCATTACTTTGTTCTTAATTTGTAGCTTTTCATAGTTTAGTTTTGCTTAATAGCTGCATGTATAATTATAGTCATTTTCACGGCTACGCATAAATTAGTCTCTCTTTGTATTACAGAATTATTTGTAATTATTAACTTTAATTTAATAATAATAATAATAATAATAATATAAAATCAGGACAGAGAAACCCAAGATGACGGACAGGCTACGGATAAGGAAAATCTTGAAAGGCAACTGGAGGAAGCACTGGTCTTTGGGAGAAGGGACTCTATAGTTCGAACCCCTCCTTCGCAAATGAGACCAACACGACAAACGTCAGAGACCCCTCCGCGAGACGCGTCAAAAGGGAGTATCGACAGTATGTGGCAGGATGATGACTTGTTAACTAGTCCGACCTTCAAACTCATTGGTGAAACGGCCAACACACCACTCAAAGCGCCACAAAGGAGAAATTCACTACCGTCACCCAAGGAACTCGCTGATCTGGGAGGCTTGGAAACGAAAAGTGTAAGTACTGAAAAACACCCATCGAAACGTAAAAGGCAAGAGAGTCCATCCGACGTACAAAGCGAAATAGATGACAAACGTACA
>SMLS01038125.1:0-10317 GCA_004785975.1 Popillia japonica | reverse complement strand
CCCCCCTTGGACATTTACATAAGGGGGGAGGCAAGAATAGGGGCACATAGACTGAAATGTGGCGGAAACTGGAGAACCCAGAATACTTCAGGGCATGCCAGAATAACCACTGAGATAACAAACCCTATTTTTGAAATGGGCTGTGATGCAATGATTCCCAAACTCTCCTTTGATAAACCATTCAAGGTTGTCCTAGATTGGGAGGAGTGGAGTGAAAAACAGAAACCTGGAATCCGAACCCAGATCTGGTACGCAGACGGGTCAAAGAGAACGACAGGTTCTGGTGCAGGTATATATGGGGAAACCCTAAATCATGAAGAATACGTGATACTAGGGCAATATACCACCGTGCAACAAACGGAAATACTAGCAATAGAGATATGTGCCCGCAGGGCATTGGATAGAGAGCCAAAGGGTCAGCTGATACACATCCTGTCGGACAGCCAGTCGGCCCTAAAGACTCTAGCAGCCTATCAGATAACCTCAAAGCTAGCTTGGGACTGCCTGGAAAACCTAAAAACTCTGGCAAAACACAACAAAGTTACTTTGGTGTGGGTGCCGGGGCATAAGGGCATACCAGGCAATGAAGTCGCAAACAAGCTTGCAAGAAGAGGCTCTGCAACTCAATTCACTGGACCGGAACCGGGTCTGGCGATACCTAAGACTGCAATACGTGGTGCAGTAACTGAGTGGATTACAAAAGCACACCAGGTACACTGGAACAACGTTGAAAGGCAGTTACACAGCAAACGGATGATGAGGCAGCCATCCCAGCAGTTAGCAGCGGATGTGCTGGCTCTTAACCGAGTACAGCTTAGAACAGTGACGAGCTTGTTAACAGGACACGGCTGTCTAAGGGAATATCTGCATAGAATCGGAATCTTTAAAGAAGAACCTATCTGCAGATTATGCAATGAGGAGGAGGAAACAGCCTACCACATTGTATTTGAATGCGCTGCATTGGTACAACGGAGACAGTCGCTTTTGGAACAAACTAACCAACCAACAGGTCTACCGGAAAGAGATTTACCATACAGGCTATTAAACCTAGTAAAGGGGACAAACCTGTTTTTGTAAAGAAATTCACTAGGTACGGAATAATACAATAGGCCTTAGGCCGCGGTGTTAAGGGGATGACGTGAAACCTGATCCGTACCCAGTACGCAAATCAAATCAAATCAAAATCACCTATAATACCGCCAAATTAGTTGAGTCCGTGCCAAGACGATTGAGGACCGTTAGCGATGCCAAAGGTGGTGTTACAAAATATTTAAATTTTGCCATCACTTTGTATTTTGTATTTAAAATAGCTATATAAATACTTTTGCGTTGCGTTTACAGTGCATGTTTATCCAATAAATAACATAACAATCACACTATGTACATCTTATTTCTTTGTATGGCAGGTGAACATTTGAAATAGATGTACTTCTACGTGACATCTGTTAAATATTTCTATTAGCAGTAAACATAGTTTTATAAACACTTATTCCTTATTTGCATAGCTGTATGAATACTTTTGCTGCTCCCTGTAGATAGTAAACTGAGAAACGTTTACATTTTATAATAATACCTAAATAGATACTATTTAACAAATTAATTATACTTTAGCCAGTTAATAGTTATTATTATTAGATAAAAAAGGAATTTTACGAATAAATTCAACAAGTACGTGTTTTCACAAACTTTGAATCGGAGTTAATTCAGCACACGGCATTTTCGTATTTATAAAGGTTCTTTTTATGCTGCGGTAGATCAAACGCATACATATGAGAGTCATAAATCGAAAGAAAGAAATATTTTGATGGGCGTGACAAACAACAGCTGGCTTTTTTGTAAAACCAATAAGGTATCTGGACCGTTATATTGCGCGTGGGTAGATGGAAATAAAGGTCCAAAATACAGATGAAAAATATTACATTGAATGAACCATCAAGTTATCAATGACAGTAGGTATCGACCGCTCGCAGACGATCACATGGTATGTTACAAATAATACCGCAGCGCAAAACGTGTAGCGGAATTCTAATTTTACTCGCAAATAACACGCTTTAATAATGGGCAAGGAAATGTTGAGGAATAGTCTTCAGCAAAAACTACCGTTTAATATGTATGTGTACAGAGGGCGCAAATGCGTCGCCAGTTCAATACATCAATTTGCATGACCCTTGCTAATATTTCGTTCATAGGATACACGCTTATATATACAAACCGATTTTACGTACATAGTTATAAGTTTGAAGGTCCTACAGCTGCTTCCCCCCGTTTTGTTTGATTATATTAATATGGAATTAAAGCTTTTCGCGCACGATAATCTACACTTAATTTAAATTTAGGCTATCGTTAAATTATGTTAATTTACTCAGATTCACCATAATACCAATATTACCATAGTATTACATCCTTCGATGCTATCATAGAGAAAATTAGGCTTTTCATCAATGTTAACCATAAAAGTTAATTAAGCACTGTCAATAAATATCTTTTCGCATATATGTACAAATTGTTTGCCTCTTACGTCATAAACGTGTAATACAGTTGAGGATTTTGGAAATTATTATCAAATGTGTAATATTCTTTAATTTTATTTTATGGGAGACTTGAGGTAGTTGTAATCATAGCTAGTTCAGCTTGGAGACATGTAAAATGTTTACTATTTCTTGCAATTTTCAACTACTTATGCTATCATACTTTGACATGAAGGTGGTGTATCTATTTAGATAGAATTGTCATGATTAAAAAAACCACTGTCTTTGATAGCTTAAATTTTTTGTTAATGTTAGTAAAATCTCAGTTTCGATTTAAAACTTTACTCAACATGGTACAGTAGTGTAGCCTGTTTGGTTAAATTTCGAAAACAATTTCCTGATTTTGTGTTTTTGGAAGCTTTCTTTTTCAATGTAGTCAGGAATTGTCTGCAATTGTTCAGAGAAACAGGAAGTGTAACCCATAAAAGCGATGGCGGCAGGTCAACACAGACCCGTACAAGTCCGTGCAGAGCAAACTATTGGAAATGTTCCAGAAATTATTAACACCAACAATATCTTTGCAAAGAGTCATACAGCAAGTTCCCATATCGTATGGTACATGCAGAACAGTTTTATGGAGGGAAATTGTTTTACTGCTTTATGAGATACATGAATTGTTACTGCCTGATCATAGCTCACTCAACATTATTATTATTGAACAACAAAAACAACAATGGATTTGACATTCTTTACAGATGAAGGGTGATTTCATTTGGCAGGGTATATCAATTTACAAATCATGAGAATGTGGACTGCTGAAAACAAGTTTCGTGAGTCTCCGATGCATCCATAGAGTGTTGGGGCGTGGATTGGTGTTCTTCGAAGACAATTGATACTCATAATTCTTGAAGGGACCATTAATGGCCACAGGTATCATAAACAAATTTCACAAATACGAACATGATGGTGCCACTCCCCATACAACTCCGCAATTTATAGCTTATTTACGACAGTTTTTTGCAATCGTCTGATCAGTTAGCATCGAATTCCCGCCAGGATCACCAGATTTGACTATCTTAAATTGCTTCGTTTTTCCACATTTGAAGAACATAATTTTCATAACACCAGTTCATACACTTGCGAAACTGAATAATTGAAGAATGTGCCAATACTACGCCCGAAATGCAGCGGAACACATTTCAAATTTGAAAAGACATATAAATTTGTGTTTGCATGAAATTGATAACCATTTGCAACATTTCATGGAATAAACCATAAATAAACCCATAGGTACAAAACATTACATATAAAATAACTCTAAGCATGGCGACATAAGTATTGTTACGATTTATTTGACTAGCTGATTAGCTTATGTAACTAATATAATTTCAACTAAGTACTGGTGATGAACTAAAAGCATACGGTACGGACAGATTTCCAAAGCAACCTTTTATCTAAATAATTTTGCTCATATTGTATTACAGCTTTATGAAGCATGACACTTTGACATACATGTCAGGCAAATTGTAATTGTCATCGCCAAAACTTTTTCAAATTACATATGTCACGTTCTTGATCAATTTTAGTATGAAGAAACTCAACTGTTGCCTTCTTCTGAACTATAATTCACCACTACACTCGTAAATTAAAAATATCTAACTCAAATTTCCTAATGTAATAAAGATTACAAATAGCCGTTCTAAGATCAGCACAAGTAGAGATAATGTATAATTTATTTAGAGGAAACGACGTTTAGTGTAATAGTTTTTACCTCCAAAATTTAGTTCTAGTTTTGGGCTTGTAGGCTGGGCTTAGCTAGGGAAATGGTGTTATAAATGCAATCATAGACTGTCGAAAAATTGGTGTATCTTATGCGACCTGCTTACGTTAGTCCAATGCTGTAGCAATACACAGTGTCAAATTGGCTGGTAATAGTAGATCTTCCCACCATAAAACCGTCCTGACAATGTACAGCCTTACTTATCAGTAGGTACAATTAAGGCTTTACATTATGGTATATGTTACAACATATGTGCAAAATTTGGCAGTATATTTATTGGTGTATAATTAGCTACATCTGCTCGATCGCCACTTTAAAAAATCCGGTATTATTTTACTTATTTTCCAGAAAGATGGAAATTCCGAAGTATTAAAGCCAACGGAGCACACTTACTACAAGGGTCGGTACATCATAATTTTCTAGTCATATCACACCTGAGTTTAGATGCACTTGATATTATGTCATTTTTCATCCGAGATATTGAAAGATGGACACTGAGTGAAAATGTCCATAACAATAGACATGCTTGGTCGAAAAACCTTGGAACATGGATACCCAAAACTGTGGATGATATCATATGACTGTAGCAACTCTACACCTTCAAAAACCATGAATTCTTGATAAGAATTTGAGACTGTTAATAAACTCCCAAAAGAATTTAGGCTTAAAAGTAATCTCTGCTTCAACAAATTTCTTGTAATTAGCATAAGCTAATTTCGTTTAACTTTTTAGTAAACGGCGTAGTCTTTTGAATTCCGTTAAATAATTGTTAGATCTTGCTTCCTTTCATTTGCGCAAGTAATATTCTGTTATTATGCTGTATTATGTGCAATGTATACCATGGTGGATAATTACAATGGAAAGAGATCTGCAACAGCACATTCAACATTACTGCAGTGCAAGAGGAAAGCCCAATCTGTGTTGAGTAGTGTGGAGCACACCAAAAGCATATTAGCTTTGTGGAAATTGTGACGAAGATTATTATACAAAAGAAAAATTAAGTCGTAAGCGCAGGGTGGTGAACGTCGAAAAAAACCAATGGCGACAGATCATGAACAACTGTTATTTCTAATTCAGTGTTAGTAAATACTAGATCTGGCAATTTATTGTTTAAATTTGCAATCGCATTTAATTGCCACAAATTGATGATAATAGATTTGGCGTCAGTGCTTCCCATTACATTAAAGCTAGGGCAATTAAATAGCCAGTTAATACGAACGAATGAGAGATTTGTAAGTACAGTATTTACTTCGAAGAGTGAGAGATCAAGAATATGATTGAAAGGACTGTGGGCTTTTATATCACACGTAATTCTGGTAACTGGTAACACCACAAATTTTAATTAATTTTAGACACGTGTTTCGATGACGCATGGGTCATCATTCTCAACCGAGTCCCGAATAAGTAAAATTTTTACAAAACTTACATGTTAAAAAACACATCTCTTTTACGGGATATTTACAGCGTCCATAAATCAGTTTACGCCTGAAACCAAGTCTAATTGTTAACACATGTTGACAAACGGACGAATTTTTAGAAAGATTTTTGCTAGCAAAAGAGTATCTAACATTACCTTTTCTTGGTTCGTTAGATAATCGTATTTACTGATATATATATAAACTTTGATATGCGTCGAGCTCTCGCCGTGAATCAATAGCTTTTATTAATTTGAGGCTCTGTTTATCGATGCTGTGTCCGTTATCTAAAAGGTGCTGCGCTACAGTGGAGGATTCAGCTCTTCCAAATCGAAAATGTGCTACATGTTCTTTATATCTTGTTTCTATAAACCTTTTGGGTTGCCCAATTTAAATTTCATCACAATCGGTACATGCAATTTTATAAATTCCCTACTTTTGTCTCGCTTTTACTTTGCCAAAAATATAGGTAGATGTACCGACAAGTCAATTGTAGTTATAAATATTTGATTGATTCTATGTAACAAATCTAATTGTTCCAGAAACTAGGCCTAACTTGAGCTTATTAACGGGGCCTTTCTTCGAGATCCATCGATGAGTTCTATATAGAATCCGACAATCTTACTGACTTCTACAGGAACCCAAGATTGACTGATTGAGAACTGTATACGAATCGCTATCGGCCGAGATTCGATCTGCCCGACTACAATTACTTATACAGCAGGGGGAAATTAAAACGAATAAAAACTTTTATTCGATGAAAGGCGAAGGTCTCATATTCAACAATTACAGGAAAAATTTGAATTTTTACAACTTCAATAATTTAGGTTTTCATTATAAACTTGAACGACCGTTTTTTTCCTCGTTCTATTTGCTAGGTAACAAGATTTCCCGCAATCATGAAATAACATTGCAGTAGTATTGTACACAAATATTACATGCAAATTTTAACGGGCGATGGAATAAACACACTTAAGAACATCGTCCAATATAAGCTGTATATATTAAAGTGTTTGTACATTATTAATCCTTTGAGTATACGTTATAATTCTGCACTTTCGAAATTAACATTTTTGGGTTGTGTGTCGCCCTACGGAATAATATTTAACGCCTGTGTGCTACACAGCAGTTTATGATACAGGAAATGAAATAACAACGAGAAACGATACTAAAATTATTATTACGGCGAATTGTAAAATGAAGCGCACAGCGCCGTGTTTATTATTGATATAAAACATAACGAGAACAATGTATCTCATCCGAGTTACATAAATTTAATACTGAAATAAAAAGTGTTATATATCAAATAATATTAATGTTGAAATTCGACTAAAAATGTATTGTTAGTGATATACATATTATAACATTTTCAAGCATGCATACTGTTGGTGAAGACTAAATACATAACACCTATGTAGAGCAACTCATGACAGACAGTATTTATACCTACATGTAACATACAGTCTGTTGCGTATATGTATAAGTTCCGATTTTTTAAACGCCACTTCTTGCGCATTGCTGCCGCGAGTAAGAAAAGATGTTTTAGTATTTTAGTTTATTGCGTCCGTATCATATCCAAAATTAGAAATTTTTGGTATATTACAAATAAATTACACTGTTCTACATAGTTTTCAAATTCGTGTAGTTTAACAGCTATATATTTACGGGTAATACTGTATAGAAAAAAGCTAATATTACTTTTCATATTTTCCTGCGTATTGTAACGAAGTGTACTGAATGGTAGATGAAATAAATTTTGTAGGAGTAAGATTGAATTACTTTACTTGGATGTTTTACAGAACTTTTATCAAAATCCACATGACCTCTAACGTAAAATGACGCAAATACTATGTTGGTAACCAAATAAATATCCCTAAGCTGTCTAACAAGAAAGTTGCAAAGTCGATATTTGTCAGTTTTTATTCGCCTCTGTTTGCCTTGTTGCTTTCACCGTTACTTTATCATTGCACTTTTGTTAATGGATAATATTTTTTAAACTATCCGGAAATACTACCATGCGTGCTTGGTAAGTTTGCACCACATTAATTGTAATGACAATAAAAACAAGAATTTTTGTTTATGGTTATCGTAATGGTATTTACACCGGAGCATGATGCCTTTATTTTAAAGACACATTACAAAGGTGGTACACGAGATGATAATGAGAATTGGAATTACTCTCTACAAAATTGTATTGAGCAATTCAGTGAGGCGTTCCCAGATTTTGATGTTAAATACGATACACTGAAATACCGCACGCATGTTATAATTCATCCTTTTGAAGAACACATTGCATTTGCAAAAAGAGACCTACTGGCAGACCTACAAAATTAACGAAAGATGTCTTAGATGATATGCGTGAAAGAATGGAACGTAGTCCGCAGGAACTTGTACCAAAATTAGCTAACCAGACACGTATTAATTACATATTTTACTGTTAATAAGTCGTTCTATTTTCTTTTGGGACTTTCTGTGCGAACTTGTCATACAGCACTTACAAATAAGTTTCATATGCACCCTTATAAATAAACAAGCGTACAGCAACTACTTCCGGTTGATTTTGACCGAAGGGTTACATTTTGCCAGCGGTTTAATTAACATTTAAATAATAATAATGTTCTAGAGTTCTTTAGCGATAAAGGTTGTTTGCATCTTTCAGGGTACGTTAATTCCCAGAACTACAGAAGTTGGGCTACTGACAATCCTCATGAATTGGCGGAAACCTATTTACATCCTATAAAAGTAAGAATTTAAGTAGAAATGTCCAGGCAAAGAGTTATTTGACCAATATTTTTCCATTAAACCATTACAACTGAACGATACCGTGCTGCTACTTGTACTGCTGACAATCCCGATAAATTTGTCGAAACCAACCATATTGAAACGAACGGTTTCCTACCCTTTTTGGATGTATTGTTTACTCGTTTACAAAATGGTCACTTTGGACACTCTGTGTATAGGAAACCCGCGCATACGGATCGATGCCTTCATGCATCATCATCCAGCACAAAAACAATCAGTCGTTAACTCCCTTGTTCACATCGAGTATTTTCAATTTCCCAACCCGATAATATCAACAGACAGTTGAAATACGTCAAACCCGTTCTTCTACAGAATGGATATAGCTCTAGCAATATACAAAAGGTCATAAACAGGCACTGTCATCCACGAATCCCTAAAAAGACACCGGAAACTAACAGTCATCAAATTACCAGCGTTTTCCCCTACATTCACGACGTCACTGATCATATCGGCATAATTCTTCATAAGAAGAACATCAAAACCACTTTCAAACCTCTAAACAAAATCTCTCAAATTCTTACCTCAGCCAAGGATTCCCGTCATGCTGTCTCTTATAAATGCATCTATAAAATTCTCTGCGATTGTGGTTCAGTATACATTGGGGAAACCGGACGCCAATTTCAACCTAGGATCAAAGAGCATCAACCGTACGTTAAGATCAGGTCTTCAGCGCATTCAGCCTTAGCCTTGACCCAGGACACAAAATTAGCTTTGATCAAGCATCATCGAATATTATAGGAGGTTTACGGTAATATAGATATAAACAGTATCCAATCCACGATATAATTATGTAGATGATGTAGTAATTATTTCACATCTTAGATATATAAGTTTACGATAAATTACATAAAAATTACGATAAATTACATAAAAAAAGATTATAAAGAAACTATTTATTTCTATATTGAACTACAGAGGATTTACAAAAGGAATACTTTCTAGAATTAATGAGTTAATTCTATTGGAAATATACAAAACTATATTACACAAATATAATAAACAAATCACTTCTTTTAAGATTTATTGATACAAATTACACACAACATTATTAGAGATAGGGATATAGTATTTCTTTGCAATTCCCCAAACATTTTCAATACCATTGAATGTCTACATGAGGGTAGACGAAGTACCTTATCGTCATACTTTGCTGCTGAGACATAGATATCTCAAGTTAAATAATTAAGTAGTGGTAATTATAGGAGCAGACAAAAAACTTACTCCATAACATCATATTGTATTTCGTTTTTATTTAATCAATCCTGAATATTAACCCTTTTCCATAAAGAAGCTAAGAAGATACTTTTTTCAGTAACACTATGGTACGGTGCATTATCCATTATTATCAGAGATGGTTGTTCTAGATTTTAAGTATGTTCAAACCATAGCAGATAGTTACTCGAGTTCATTTTTCGATGATAGTCAAGATTATTTCTTTCTGATGTGTGAAATACGTTAGTTTTTGCGTAATAGTCTCATGATATTATGTAGTAGTGAAATTCGATGTTAAGATGCCTTCCCTAATTCCTTAATTTAGTGAATTTCGGAACTTGCACTGAATGGACTATATACACCGTGTCCAAAGTTATCGGTGCACTATTGCTATCTTAGTTATTTCTGTAGCTACGATTTTAGTTAAATGAGCAACTTTTTAGAGTTTTTAACGCTGATTACTATGGAGTTCTTGAACAAACAATTGAATAACGCATTCTCGAGAAATTTCGAAATTTATAATTTTTTTAAATGGAACCCCTGTATTATTTCTACATATTTTGGATCATCACAATATTTTGAACAAAAAATGGCCAGTACATAACTATTCTTAACGAAAAAATAAACAAATGAGAAGCGT
>SMLS01038116.1:0-10968 GCA_004785975.1 Popillia japonica | reverse complement strand
CTACGTCCCCATCAATACACCGTTCATAGACTCATACGCGTCCCCGCGTCTTTGCGAATTTTCATACCACTTACCTCTTCCCGGCTTTATTTATCCTATTTCCCAAAACGACCGGTATAAGCTACGCTGTGAAAAATATAAAATTAATAATAATTAACAATTTATAAAGATAGATATACTGATATTCGAATCTAATTTGTCAAAAAGTTTGATACCAATGTACACGGGATTATTCTCGTTGATGGCGAGTTGGTGTTTAGGTATGATAAAATTAGCGGTCTATCTTGTGAAGTAGCTGTGACAAATTTTATTTCGCAGTTCCGATCCCAAGGATTTCACCAATAGCAAGACTTCCTAGATAAAAATACAAAGGATTGGCAGCAAATGAAGGTGCTTATATACATTTCGACAAGAACTACGTCGAGGAACACCCAACATAAAGCGAATAGCTCCTTTTTTGTAGCCTAAATATTCTAGTACTAATGTAGCTAGAACCCTAATACATAATAACATATCTAATTTGATATTCAAAGCATGCATGGTAATAATTCTTGACCACTTTCAACGATATCAATTCACCAAGTCTGTAGATAGCGTAGCAAGCTTGAGATAGTTTAGTACAGAGTATATCTACGTGACTGTGCCAGGTTAGATCATTTTTAATAAACAGACCCAAGAATCTAGTGTTCTCAACTTGTTGAATGGAATGACCATTAAGCTTTAAAAGTGACAAGAGTCGGTTACTTTTCTTCTAGGTGTAAAACTAATAAACACAGTCTTACTGGCGTTCACCTCTAGTCCGTTTTTGTTAAACCAGTCAATGAACTTCTCAAGAACAGACTCTATACAGATCCTTAAGCTAGAATAGTCGGTGTGTGATGCGCCGTAACTGATGTCATCGGCATACATCACCAGATTCTTACTATCAAGAACGTGTGGAAAGTAATTGGTGAAAAGTAGATATAAATAAAAGCAGTCACAATGTTGAACCCTGTCGGACTCCAGTTTTTATTTGTTGTTTACACGAAGCTTTGTTATTCAGTACCACTACCTGTTTTCTATTTGATAGGTATGACGCCAGCCAGACATGTATAACACCGTCTAACCCAATATCTTCTATCTTCTCTAGGAAGCTATTGTGACCAATAAGGGTAAAGGCTTCGAAGAGATAATTCTTATTCTCTGTCTTAACTGTTGAGCGATTATAAATATTACAATACAAACAATTTAATTGCTCGATGGTAGCAAACTTTATTTAGTCTTTATAGGTTGAGTAATTAGTAGGTTCATAGACTGATATACAGACGGCGCCAAAACGGAATACGGGTTGGAGCTCGTATAAATGGAAGAAACCCTACAAAGGCCGCTTCGGTAAGCTTCAGCAAGTACAGACAGATGGTATTTCAAGCTGATGTAGCAGCAATTCATCACTACATTAGAAAAGTAGAAGAATGAATTGAGCTAGGTAAAACCGTCGCTATTTTCTCGGGCAACCAAGCAAAACTTAAGGGACTACTTTAGCAAGTATAGACTCTAAGCTTGTTTCGGGCTGCACAAACGTCCTAAATGAGGTGGGTTCCCAAAGAGAATTAACTTTGCCCTGGATTCCCAGCTACAAGAACGTGAAGGGAAATGCAGCAGCAGACGATCTGGCCAGGCAAAGGTCGTAAAGGCCATTCGTTGTGACTGGCCCCTCTTTCGTCACCACCAACTCACAAATTAGAAAACCCATCAACCAATGGATACATAGCAAGTCTATGGAATGGCGGCAAAGATCACCATAATCAAGACAGTTTCCTGAAGGAACAGACGTCTGAATTTATCAGAGACAGGTGGGTAAAGTCAGGAAGACGATCCGAAGACCACCATCATTCATTCATTTGACTGAATATTCTTTTGACTATTTATGTGACTACTATTGTGTATATATTTTGTAACTAATATCTACGAATGCTTGTTGCTGTACACACTTTTTGGAATACAGCTGTAAGAACAGAAAGTGTAGTTTTAAGAAAAGATTACGACCATATGACATCAGATAATTAATAATCATATCATGGCAGTTTTCCGTGTTTCTGTTTTCCAAAGAGTTAGAAAGAACATCCTTAACTGCACCCCAAGTTTCTCCAGTGGATTCAGTAGTATTGAAATATTTAATATGGCATTAATGATTATTTAGGTAAAACTACAAATATGTTTTCGCTAATTTGGGCAACGCCAATTTTAATGAACTTTTAGCTACAACAACATTCGTTTATTTAATTAATTAATTAGTCTGAGTGCGATATTCAACGAGATATCTTTTTGTAATGTCTTTTTTTCTGTTCCTTCTAGCCGTTTATATGTGTGCTACACTAGTAAATTAAATTGTATATGTCTATCTGGATCTATAGAATAGTGGTAAGGGTAGCATGAAAGGGAGATTATTTCTCATCATATTTAGAAGTCTCTAGAAGCTTTCGTTTAGTGCGAATAGCACAGGTTACGTTGTTGTTATTGTTGTCATGTTAATTGCGTTTACATATATGTTTGTGTCCATCACTGCATATTTGGAGATTGTAGGTATGTACACCTGGATGCAAAGGTATCCAGATACGTATCGACAGAGAAACACCTGCCGCACAATATTTTGTTCCGTACAGTATACTGACACTCTGCCTATTCGCAACAAAATATTGTGCGGCAGGTGTTTCTCTGTCGATATGTGTCCGGATACCTTTGCATCCAGCTGCACATATCGTACTATAGATTGTTTAAACATTACTATATCAGCTCAATCAAGTCCATAATTGTCAAAAATAATCGACCACCACTTATCAAAGAAGGTTTAGTCTCTGTTATTCCACGTTTCCAACACTCAAAATTACAGCGTAAAATCGACCGATTTTTCCTGACTATAATCTTCAAGCCCTAAAATTCAGCAAAAGTCAATTATTAGAAAATGAAGAACAAAGCTCGTATAACTACACACAATATTTATTCTTGACGGGCATAAATAAATGAATAAAACTACTTCACATATAAATCGACAAAGAAAAATAGATGTGGGTAACCTCTTTCCTGATCGTTCATTCAAATCATAAATTTATTTTTGGGTTATTGACATACATAAACATACGGGACTAAAGGTCTACTAAAATATTTAATGGTATTATCAACTGGAATTAATTTCATTTTAACATTGTACATTTACTTAAGCTATCTCCGTGAAACCATGACGTTAATATTTCATGAGTTTTTAAATTAATAACCGTCAAACACCCATGCTAGCGATGATACATTTTAAATGGCAAAAGTTTTTCTTGCGTTGCTTGATCCACATTGCGTATATATCATCCGGCCAATTTAACTTTTCATGAGGCGGCCTTGCTGAATATCGAAAGTTTAGCCAAATATCTCCGTCTTCAGCCCTCCGTTATAGATGAAATCCATGGCATATTAAAAATCTAAAACGAGATATTGCGGAACTGCACTAGTAACAAAAACATTTACCTCTTTACATCTTTATTCTTTTTATCAAACTATTGTATTTCGTCTGGAGGATATTACAGCCCCCTTTAAAAGTCATCTAAAGTCTTTAAAAAACATTTTAATGTTTTTAACGCTATATATAACAACGTCAACAAGATGGTACAGAAATATACACCCAATAATAAATAAATATACTTCAATGTTTTAGTAGTTATCTATGAAAGTTCTAAACTTTATTGGATTCTACATTGCCTACCAATCGTCTTTGTAATCAAATTCCGGGACACTAAAAACTCAAAATTAGTTTCGGCTTCATGCTCGGTTGTATAATTAGCATTCATTACATACTACTCTGCATACCTTATGGTCGTGTCAAAATCGCATTTTAGATCGACGTGAATTCCAACAATAAGTACCTAAGTTTATAAAGCTAAGGGTACCTATGCACAATTCTCAGTTGTACATCAGTTATACAACTTGCCAGGTATCGGAAACCGAAGGCACGGAATTCATTGAATTCCTGCCCACACCGTTGTTGTGGTTTTCTACATATCACGCTTTGATGTTGCCTTTCCTCTTTGAGTCTGAATGCTTCCACTCAGGTAAATCATCCGGCTTAATACCCGCACACCCGTAATCTACGTAATTTAACAAAAACAAAAATTTTGCATAATGAGTAAAGGAAGAGATGTCAAAAAATACAAATTTAGTATAGAACTTAGTAAATTAAAACTTACAACTGGCAAACAGAGATGACAAGTCAACATAGCAAATAAATGAGCTTGGAGTTCCGGTTTTTTTTCTATGTTATTCTATGTAACGAGTCCACATGTCAAAATTTGTAGCAACTTCAAAGCTAACTTAGATTGTCCAGTTTAATAAACGTATATTAACAGAAACTAAGAACACAAGAAGTAATTTGATAAGATATGTATTAAAAACAGTAAAAATTAATTTTGATCGGTAGCACAATTTCTCGATTAACACAACGGTGTAACAATTAATGGTTGCCAATTATTTGCTGTCTTTATCCTTCCTATCTCTCCTATTGTGATCTGGAATCGATATCAGATCGCCTTCAGATATTACCTTTTAGCTGTAAGTGGTGGAATACTGGCAGAACTAATAATAAAGTATCTCGCTAAAGAACTGCAATTAGCATTTTTCAACCGTCAACTGCTTATCATCACAGCAAAATATTAAACACAAACTAGGCACAATATATCAACAATGTAGATCTACCGCCTGTTATTACATCATAATGAAGATTCTGAAAGCTTTTTTTATCTCTACAACTTATTTTCAGTAAGAATTATTTATTTTGTGTTACAATACAATTTTATACTGTACAAATATTAATAATCATTGTATGCATATTTTATAAATAGATTCTGATGTCTCCCAAACTTCTCCATACTTTTGAAATTTTTAATGCCGTTCCAGGTTCATTCAGAGTGTAAAACATTGCAAATATTTATTACTTACATTATAGTAATTAAGAATTCAAACCGCTTTACCGACAGAGAACTTGGAACCCGAACTAAATTCCCTTGAAACGTATGTAGTTGTAATCAAAATGAACAACTAACAATTTACGACAAGAAACTTGTCAAAACATGCTTTGCTTGAGTTATGGCTGAAGTCAGCTGCTTCCTGAACTGTATTACTTCCAAAGGTTACCACTTCTCGTTCTCTCGCCACAACTAGTGTATAATTGTTAGTTATGTCCCAACAATAGATGACCACTCAACCGAAATATTGATCTAGGAAGCTATACCACCAACAATTTTTGCAGAACTATCACCAGCTGTTCTTAACTCTATGAGTATGGGCCTCTGTAAACTATGATCATTGATTATGGTGCACTGTCCAACTGATGAATATGTGGTTTTTAAATGTTTTCCAGCTAAACGAAGTTAGGCTTCTCAAAACTTCTGGTTATTAGCAGCAAGACTAGAGAAATTCGTAACGATCATGGAAAATGAGCACCGGTCTGATAAATCAATACCTTAGCTGCAAGAAATAAAACAAATATTGTTAGAGTAGCATACAAGGGGTTCTTTGGCAACTAGCGAGATCTCCCTTTGAAAGCAAATTTTTGCTCATTTCCTATAAAACCTTACAATTGAATTTACATTCACACCAGTACCTACTTATTGCGCCATGTACTTACCCTGATACAAATCGATCCAATTAGGTAATCCAGGAATAAGAACAATAAGATTATCAAGATTAAGTGTGAAGGGAATCAAAACTACTAAAGTTTTATTTATATATATATTATATTATATTTATATTTATTTGTTTTGTACTTACAGAATAAGATCCAAAATAGTACAATTATATATATGCATATGTAATGACGTGAGACACAGTAATGTATAAGATGTTATATAGAACGTAATAGCAACACAACAATCATAAAAAAGGAAAAAAAAATATATTTCTAAACAGCAATGCTGGTGGACTATATATTATTAATTGAATCATCTTGTCTGTTCAACCTTCTAACATAGGATATGACCGACGTTAATGGCCAATCGTACCATGTTACATCGTCTAGTGAATTTAAATTTGACAGAAGTCTATCTAATGGATTATTCTGCCCGTATAGCGTTCTGTGGAAGGGTATATGAAACGTGCTGTTGTTGCGCGAGTTAAAAGCTGGTACTCTAAAGTTAATGTTATCAAGGAGCTGCGGACAATCCATGTTGCTGTGGACTAATTGGTAGCCAAATCTCAAAGATAGCAGACGACGTCGAAATTCCAGCGATTCAATGCCTAACAGGCGAAGTCTTTGAGTATAGTCATATCTGTCCTTGTCGATGTTTAATTTATACAAAACAAAGTTGATCATTTTCCTTTGGACATTTTCTATTCTGGTAATGTGGAAGGCATAGTAAGGGGACCAAATTACACTGCAGTACTCAAGAATTGATCTGACTAAGGAATTGAAGAGTGTGATTATGTGTAACACATCAGTAAAGTCAGCACAGACACGCTTGATAAAGCCACAAAGGCGGAAAGATCGATTTATAATAACGTCCATATGCGGTACGAAAGTAAGTTGGCTGTCGAATATAATCCCTAAATCAGTGATTTGGTAAACTCGTTCGAGTGTGGTCCCATTCAGAGAGTAATTAAAGATTAGTGGAGATCGGCCTTTAAAGAAAGTGATGGTGTGGCATTTAGTGAAATTGAGACGCATGTTGTTGTTACTGCACCAAGATAATATATTGTTAAGATCAGTCTGGAGTACTATACTATCAGATGAGGATGATATGCTGTTAAATATCTTGAGGTCGTCAGCATAAGAAACATAGTTAGACGATGTTATGCATGAATACATATCGTTCACAAAGAGTAGGAATAAAACTGGAGACAAGTGGCCTCCTTGTGGAACACCGGAAGTAACTGGTATTGATCTTGATTGCGCTGATGATAGAGCAATAATTTGTGTGCGACCTTGTAGGTATGAAGCTATCCATGAATGCAGATGACCACCGATACCATAAAGAGAGAGTTTCAGAAGCAAGTTATAATAATAATAATATTTGAGGGGAAGTACTCGACCCTACGACGTAGGCAATAGTGCTCAAACTAGTCAGGTATGCGGTCTGTGGCTTTCAACTAATAAGGAAGACCCACCGATTCAATATTATCGCCAACTTGATGTTTAATTTTGACCACTCTTTCAATAGAATTGCAGCGCGTTCATCATGGGTGGTGCGGATGTGCTGATAGAAACCCATCTGTAACAGTATTTGAGGAGAAGTACTTGACCGTACGACGTAGGCAATAGTGCTGAAAGTACTCAGGTATGCGACCTCAGCCGTGGGAATGTGGCGACCCCACCGGCCAGCAGCTACCAACGCCTGAATGTGGCAACTGTTGTAATCAGCCTATGTACGGCTCGTGGAGGGTCAGGGAAACTTGTGACTCAAAGCCAAAAGGTTAGAGGCTAAATTCTACACTGCCGGGTTAACTCCCCGCTCCCCCTCGAATGTTTCAATCTTTCGTTCGATTCTGCTTCCTCAAACCCAACCCAGCGTTAACAGGGAGGGAAGTAGCAAATGCACTCGGGCAATGGTGACCGTCTGTATGGGCTAGCACCCCACGTCGACGAGCAAATGACCAGTTGTAAAAACGAGAAGCAGCCGCCGGGCGGGCTGGGGGCAGGCACCCCTTGTTCGGAACCGCCATGACGATGTGCCTGCAATGGAAACGGACAATAGCATTGAACATGGACATGGAACTAGTACACGTTTATCCGATATTGTTCCAACCTCTGAAGGTGTTGCGAACCCAAATGTTAAGCCCACTGAGCAGGCAGAAGTAAAACGTAAACGGTTAAAATGGACCGACGAAATGAACAAAAACCTATACCGTACTTTCTTAATCATCAACTAAAATGGATACTGTAACTGCACCTTTCAGTCAAGACCTCTACCAACTAATGTTCGAAAAATTTCCTGAACTCAAAAGAAAAAAAAAACAAGGAAAAACAGAAAAAAAAATCAAAAAAAAAATCAGTTACAATCCTATCCAAACTTTTGTAAAGGAAGCCGAATCGACGTCATCACCTACCTTCACCAAGATCGTGAACAACGTTTAGACGCATACCCGAAAGGAGATTTACCCATAATAATAATAATAATATACATATTCAGCATGACATTGATACCAATTATATTGTACGTATTTCTCCATTGTTTTTACCTCAGTTAGTAACTCATTATTATCCACTATCATCATATCATACATATATATACCTGCATTCCACACGTTACAAACTATGATTATTCTATTGAATATTTGTAGAATGAAACTGTGCCTTATTCTGTAGTTTATAACGAAACAGAGACTAAATATTCTACATAGTTGCTGAATTTAATTGCCTAGTTCCTACCTAAATATATGTGACTGCAGTGCTACATTACGTGCATGTAGATTGTAATCCTGATCCTGTGCAATGTAAAGAGCGTAAGTAATTATTGTGCTCGTGTTTATTCCATGAAAACAATAAGGAACAAGGAGTGATATATTTAAGATGTTCTCTTTGCCAGAACTGCAAGAATAACTACTAGTGTATGTATGTACATATGTACATACTTGCGTTCAGCGGAACTACATTTTGCAGTTTTAGAAAGTTTATCTTTTTTGCGATAAATATTGCTAAACAATAGGCACATCACAGCTAATAAAAGAATGTTTAACGGATCTACAGGCGTACGTATTGTGCATATACATACATATGTACACTCTCCGTCTAAAGTAATGTCTCCCCCAGCCAACGGGATCATATCAATAACGTCTTCCAATCGACGTACTCTAGCCGCCGCCGGGCGACCATGGTTACCCAGTATTGCTATAACCAAGGTCGCCCGACGGCTAGAGTACGTCCATTGAAAGGCATTATTGATATGAACTCGTTGTGTGGGGGAGACATTACTTTAGAAAGAGAGTGTACATATATACGAAATCATACGGCTATGATGGACACTCATGGAAAGTAGAGATTGGACAGTTTCCATATACAACGTATTGAAAGTGTCCAATTTTTATTTATATTTAGTTTTTCTTTCTTACAATTAGTTGACTGGAGTCGAGGTAAACATAAAGTATAACACTTTCGCTTCTATTGCAAACTTTATCTATAGATGGTAGTTACGGTATGGTCTATAAGTTCGATAATATTTTGGAGATTATAAGCTGGAAAGATATAATTCAACTTACTATTTTTGACTATGGAATTCATTTTCAGGTAGAAATTTTACAATTTCAGAAAATCTATACATGAAGCGTTCTATTCTACACACTACAACGCTGCAAGAAACTTCCACTAATACTTTCGCAAACCGCAAGTTGATTACTTTGAGAGGTATCAGTTCTATATATTGCTTGCTTGTGGAAATGTATAAGGTAGCAGGGAACTCTAATTAACTTGCATTGCAGCTATTGAGGTATACGATATTAAGCAGTATTAGCACAGTCTTAATTAACGTTTACTCTTTGTTGTGATTTGTTCTTACTCTTTATGGAAGAGAATTATATACACATCGTCAATGCAAGACTAATCTACTTTGTTAACATTCTCTATTTGGATAGAATTTATTAATTAATAACGATACGAAACGATACTTTCTTCACAACCCGTCACAATTGCCATTAATATTTATTGTGTTACCTACGTTCATTATTATTATTTTTTACGATATTTACGTATCTATAACAGTGTTAGATTGTTGCATCACTTCTTCATTCGGCAATAACCACGATAAACATAGTAAAAAGAATATTACTACTTATATGTGCCAGTGTGTTAAATTGGCTTTGCAGCCTTTTGTGCATGTGTTTCCGTACCGTGGAATGGGGTGACTTTAAACAATTTCAAAATTAAAATGTATTTTTCTCCTGAAGTAGGAGAGCAAAAGATATAAAATTAAAATGTAAATATCGGATTTGGTCATTCTACCTATTTCTGAAATAAAATTATTATTTCTCTCATTATCTTCTGAGACAAAAAAATTAATGATGGTGATCAATGTTAAACTATAAGTGGAGTTACTTTGAAACCTCCTTGTTTCTGGGCGGAATTCTAAAGTAAGAAAATAAGGAACAAACTGCAGAAAAAGTTTTTAATTGGAAAGATAGTTTTTTACGAAAAAAAAATTATAATTTTTTTTTTTTAATTTTTCAGTCTTTTAATGTTTAGAAAATGTTTAACAATCATAATTTGTTTTAACTTAAAAAACAGCTTATAAACTAACACATGAAGATTTACTTTAACTTATTTAGGCAGTTCTTGAGTATTTATAACAAATGGAAACTTCACATAGTTTTCGTCTTCCCCAGGTTTTGGCAAAAACGCGACAATGACACAGCGATCAATTGCTGAAATATCTTTTGGAATTTTCTGAAACCTTCTTTTGTCATTTAAAGTCTTGTAGCCTTGAACTAACAAAGGGGCTGTTTGTGTAATTTGGCACACATATTTATATGTTTGCTTGCCACGGCTAGTAAAAAAGTTTACTAGCACGTATCTTCCTTCTGCACATTCTGTTTGTTGTTCTACCTCTTCAGCAAAATTATCATCAACATCACTTTCAGCTTCCTGCGTCTCTTGATTATTTGGATTAGAATATTTTTGATCAACGATCAAAGTAGCACCGCATAGGTGATCAATGACAACCCATGAATAATAGATCGTCGAAAAAGCAATAGCCATTAAGATTATGTTTTGCCATATACATGATGTGATAGACGAATAAACTTCTGTTTCGGTAAACTACATACAATTTAAGTTTTTGCGATAATCAAAGCTGTAGTTTAGAAGTTATTTCAGCTATTACAATTCAAAAAAACTTCTACTTATATATTTTGAATAATTTTTCATCAACTAGTAACAATACACCAACTGCGTTGGTCACATGTTCACAGTGATGTTCAGTGCTGCCAACAGTAATACAATAGTCTGAAGAGTGCGTTTCGAATTTA
>SMLS01038105.1:0-11992 GCA_004785975.1 Popillia japonica | reverse complement strand
CCGCAGGACAAGCAAGTGCGGTCGAATATTCGAAATTCAAAATACACTATGACCTGTATTTTACAGATTTCCAATTCGTTTAATAATAAAATTACCACGGCGAAAAATATAATTTATGAATAATGTGTATGAAATATAATTGTTAATATTGTGCACAATAAGATTGAAAAAAAATCCACTAGTAGTAATCGAACGCAAGCCACCAGCGTAGCGGGCGTAGATCTTATCTGCTGCGCTATAAGGCCTTGATTGTTGGGAAACTTACATTACCGATATAAATGAATGAATATACTAAACAACGTTGATTTTCTCAGAAACTAGGGCGCTTTGGGATAAAAGCTCGTATCTGGGTACACAGGTATAACATAATTGAGATTCATTACAATCCGTGTCGGACAAGCCTGGTGTTCTTCTTGTTAAATATATATATTTAGGATATTCGATGGATTTTCAGTGGCTGCACTGTTCGCTGATTGTTATTGCCTAGATGCCTAGAAATTTTATGTAATAGGAAATCTGTTTCAGGAAATATAACATTTGGCGGCTGACTTAAATATAAAATGCGACGGTATTAAGTGCCACAAAGTCATTCATATTAACGTTAGTGTAGTTACAGTATTCGTAGTTAAATAAATACTGACACTTGTAAAACGTTCGATGAGAACGCAAAAGGTGTGAAGTTAAAATTTGTATAAACATTTGTCAATATTCCACTTTGTCTCTAACAGAAAACGTGTTTAATATGTGAATGAACAACAAAGGCGTTTAGAATGAAAGCTACTTGAAAAGTTTTTAGTAACACGAAGCTTCACCACTTTAAGGATTATATTTCATCCATTACAAAATGTATCAGTTTACTGCTTTTATTGTTTGAAACAAATGTGTTCAAATTCGAGAAATTTGCTATTTTATGTGTTTTTGTATTCACGAATTTACCTATTAGTAGTTAACGTTTGCTACTCTCTACAATAAACTATATTGCCTCTAAAGTATTTCTTGTTTCTCTTCTATTAGCAATACAACTTTAAATTTGCACAAACTAATCAAAAGTGTAACGTGGTACACATATACTGTATAAGACTATAAGGTTTGGTATATATACATACATATATTGTGTGTACATACATATGTACATATAAAGCGAATGAGGCAGAAGAAGCACCGAAGCGGTAAAACTGTAGTGGAAACAAAGCAAGTTGACATTATAACAATCGACAAGACACTCAGCTAAATAACCGTCATCGGAAACCTCATATTCTTCCTTACTCTTTTATCTTGGACGATACGGATCTTTTGTAAAGTTAATGACATCCCTTAGTGCATTCTGCAATGAGAAAAAGCAAAGTAAAATGCACGCTTAGATCTGCTGCATATAATTACCCGACGACGCTTTACTTTCTTTATGGCTGTTACACGTCCTCCTATGTTCTTATTCACTCGTAACTAATGCTGTGATTTACTTTCTTAGAAAACCAATGGTAAAAAAGGACTGCTGTTACACTCTTAGGTTAGAGTATGTTGCGAAATAAACAAATGATATTATGTTTTAAGTAATAATTTTTACTTGCTGTAGATAAAATAAATTTCTTACAGCGCAAGTGATAATGTTTTACCACCGCATTGACGATAAAATAAAATACTTTATACATCGACTGCAATAGATAAATAGACGTAACAACATTGTTGTGATCTCGGGCAACTTAGTCTGCTACATACCTACAGCATTTCTAACTTAAAGGAATAGGATAGATCATATATGAGAATCATTACATAAATGATGACAAAGTTAAAGTCTTGGCTATAACTACACAGCACAAATAAAACTGCCTCTATAGTATTTTTCAGGAAAATGTGGAATTAAATATTATAAAATCTTACTATAGCTGTTCCTGTAGTAAGGTCAAACAAAAAATACAGTTTCATAGTAAAAATGGGCTTTGTGATAAGATTTAGCATAAGAAAACTTTTGGAAATTGCTTGCTGTATATTTCAAAATTATTGTGCGGTGACGATTGTGATATATTCAAATTGCGAAGGAAAAAGAAAAAACGCAAAAGAAAAGTTGAGACTGAAAACACACGCTTTCTACCAGAAGACGGTCACTTACATTGTTGTCAATTATTCTTTGCAACTGCCGTTGATTGTTACCCTTGGGACGAATCTCGCGGCAATATAGATACTGCTTAGTTGATTATTTTTGTAAATTATCTAGATTTTATTTGGAAGGATTAATTAGATTAAAATTTTTAATACTTAATCAATAACACTGTATTGTAGGCCAAAATAATACGCTAATATTTTTAATCTTGTCTTAGTGCTAACCATGTGTCCCTTTTTGTTTCTTTCTCTATTTGTTGATTTTATGATAGCATTGTATTGGACGCACTTTGAACTCATTTGTAAAGCTGTAACATGCCTGGGTATGGAGAAAGTTGAGTTCAACAAGTCAACAGTTATCTTATACAATAAACATTTTATGTCCTACCACTCTATTATTCATCAAACTGTATGTATTCTGATGCAGTCTGAATTTTAGAATAGAATGTAAACAGTGGTTTGCCAAAATTACGCAACACCAATTTATAGCATTTCTTAAGGAGGTTGATGCTCAGTGTGATGACTTGGTCCTCTACCGGCGCTCCGCTGGTACTTGAAGGTTCTTCGGATTATTGGAGGACATCAAAGATATCCTGTCAATTAGTAATTAAAAAGTAGCAAGTGAGTAGTTAGGTTGCGTCGTTGATGTTAACAAAAGCAGTGGCACTCTGCTCATTTTTTGCTGATATTTGTAGGTGCGTGAATCGTTTGAAGATCTATAATGAGGGTTTCCGGGTGTTGACCGTGTCATGATTAGTAAAATATATACAGTACAAATACAAATAAAATGCACAAATTATACAATAAAAAACTCGACGTTTCGCCACTAATGTAAGTGGCTTCTGGGAGGTGGAGGGGAGAGGGATATCTACCAGAATGTCACTGGACGTGTAAACCTTGCTAGAGGTGAAAACCTTCTGATAGGTGAGGAACGTCAGAGAGTCACGGTAACCGTGTCAAGAAAAATTGTCCTTGTCCCACATTTTCAGCCAATTTATAATAATAATGTGGATACTTTGAAAAACATAAATCTGCTGATTTGCTGACTTCAGAAACGAATAACTATCGGAGCTAGTTAGGAATAGGTTTATCCTTAGACCCAATGATGTATGAAATAGTAAAGCGGCAGACATTTTCAATACGGCTTCACAGTTGGTAATAATGGGATTCTAGAAATATATTGCTTTAAAGGATCATTTTGTTCAAGTTACGACGACCCTTGGATGTGACCAGTCTTACGTTATAAATGTGCGTGAACCAGTTTATCCAGAATTGAAACTTTTAGCTACAATTTACTCACCACCATTTAACTCACTTGTACGAAGCACAGCAGTAACATAATGGAATAGGGGATAGAAGCGATACCTGATGGGCAGAAGGAATGAAGTAGAAGAGTTTACATTTGTGAAATTGAGAAAATTTGACAATTATGGTACAATCAGAGAAGCGTGGAAAGGCATATAGCACGAGCATATGTACTTTTTAAAACAAAAAAGTTGCGATTATTGAATCATTTTTTACTGAAAAAGCTTTATTATTAATGTTCTAAATGTTTAGTCTTAAAATACTAAAACAAGGCATCACAGAAAATGCCACCGTCGTTAGAAAGCTCTACAGTGTCTTTCCAAAAATGTTTCCGATTTAGGAAGTAAGTGCGGTACAAATTTAAATACGATTTGGGCATAATATTGTTTTACTTGACTCCTTATCGTGAAGAAGTGGGGTGATGTGGAGTGCTTTTGTGAAGTTGTGCCAAGAGTAATTAGGAAAATTGTAAAGGACATCTATGTCGAAATTTTGAGTAATAATTAGAAAAAATAAAATTATATTTCATTTGAATGTTTCCAAAAACATTTTCATCCAGATATCTGAACATAATTTGAAGTTCTGGCACTGAACGAGACACAAGAATTCGTGATGCAATACGTCTTTCTAGTGGATCTAATATTCGATTGGATTACTGTCTTTCGAGCAGGCTGAAAACTGGACTCTTATTTCTCCAAACCAATTGTTAGAAATGTTCACTCAATATAGCTGAGCATTGTTATCTACAAAAATTAATTGTGCTTCTATAGTTTTTGTATATGCGGGAACATGAGGTCTTAGCAGATCATCCAAAAGCCATTGAGCGGTAAATGCATCATTCTGAACGTAATATATGTACTTCCGTATAGATCCGATATTTATTTCACACCATTACATTATTACCATTACATCGACAAAACCAAAGTAATGAAGTTTGGAACGAAACAGGAAAGCCTTAAAAACATTAGGATTGGAAAGTTTGTATTTGAACGGGTGGAGAAATTTAAATACTTGGGAATAATGATATCCAGTGATGGAAATAGGGAGACCGAAATAAAAGAAAGAATTTTAAATACAAACAGAGTATTCTTCGCAAATAAAAAACTTTTACGGCATAAACTACTCTCAAAAGCAACTAAAATGAAGATATACAAAACAGTCATATGTCCCGTGTTAATGTACGCCGCAGAAACTATGACTATGACCAAAAAATGTGAAGAAGACCTAAAGATAATGGAAAGAAACATATTGAGAGTAATCTTGGGGCCTGTCAAAGTGGCAGAAAATCAAATCAGGTGGAGAACGAACATGGAAATACAGAGCGAAATTGGAGAGGATATTATGACAAGGATAAAGCGACAAAGGGTAAGATGGCTTGGGCATGTATGGAGAGCCGATGGCGCTACAATTAAAGAAATGGTGGTCTGGAAACCAAGTGGAAGAAGTAGAAGAGGAAGACCTAGATCAAAATGGCTAAATGAAGTGATGGAAGATTTGAACAGAGCAGGAATAACAAACTGGAAAAGTAAAACGAGTAATAGAAGTGAATGGAAGAAAATTAGTGAGATGGTAGAGTAACAGAGACATGGGAATTGATACTTCCCGAAGAAAATGGATTTAGAGAGTTTCAAGCAGCGTTGCTCCCCCTCCCCCCGCCCCCAATAGCCCCCCCCCCATTAGCCAATATATAAATATATTACATCGACTACGTTAGACCGAAGTCTTTCCTAGACAAATAGAGGGTTATTTCGTGTTATATATACCATACATTTTCTGAACAAATATCGAGTAATTCGTTTAAGCAGCGTACTTTTAAAATTACCAAAGATTATCGAAGAGGACTTACACGACTTACGACTATTACGTGATTCATATTTACTTTTGCCTAACTTTTCTTTGGTCCAGTACGTAAACAAAAATTCTAAAGATAAATTAATGCACGAGTTAAATTAATTCGCCTAGTAATTTTAGAAAAATAATGAAGGGAATAAGTGTGAGATTGAATAGCTGTTATTGTACACATTTTGCGTAAGTACATATTTTGTACCTTTCATTTTTTGGGTCAATTAATAATAGTATATCCGTATACGTAGGATTTTCACGGACTTTAACACGACAACACTAATATAATGGAAAGAAAGAATGTAATGTCAGAAAAGAACGACGGCTTTGCAACTGACAGTATAATTGAATGATAAAAACGTATATTTGCAGTAGGTGATTAATTATCTGCGAATGCTATATGTGATACATGCTGACTAGTGGCGGGTGAGTGTGTATACGTATGTGTCTTTCTTTTCTTAGCTTGTTAATTGTCGGTCATCAGTCTTACCAGAGGTATATATAAACTTTAAGGTTAGGAGGCAGCTGTCAAGGAAGTTAAGGAAAATCTCAAGACAGGGGTGCATTATACAGCAGCTATCCTTTAGAAAGGCTTTTTTTCGTTAAGGTCTTTGGGATGGATACACCCTGGCGTCTCGACCCGGTCAAAAAGTCGTGTGTGTGTGTACATTCATATGTAAATAAAAGCGCTTTCTGACCACCACACCAACAACCAACATCTACGGATCATCAATCATTCTGAGAGAGGGGGATGGCGGCGCGAACTTAAGGTCGAGGGGGTCGTCGGGGCGTTTTATTTTCCAAGGCGCTATCATAGATAAGTAATCCCGATAACGGAGAACTTAGCACAAGTTTGATATATAACCTTAATCAAAAATAACGAGGCGCGCTCGTTTGAAAAGAGTAAGAATTTATTAACCTTCTCTAGACATTGTTGGCGATGGTGTTGTAATAATAACTTTTCTCTTGGGGATTTCTTATATTTTTCGTTCGCATTCATTCATTTTGCTTGTTGGAGTTTCGTGCAAATTTTTTAGCGGGTATGGTAGGCGTTAGCGTATACATAGAAATCGTTACGCCAGTAAATTCGGTTGGAGTATATTGGGTCTAGTGCGTATTAGTATTTCTCGTAAAAACTAATATACGATATACATCAATTTAATTGGTTCATTAACTAGAAATACTAGATTCCAAAATATAAGTTGTATTATATTGTCACGCGAAGGAAAGGAAAATCGCTCAACAGATATATCAATTCAGTTAACTCAACAATACCATTCTTTTTTAATTAGAATTAGATGGTTAATTTAAGGTAACTGAGGGTATGTATAGTCGATTGTGGTGGCAAATAATATGCATTTGTTTGCGATTCAATGTGTTCTTAATGGTGGCAATAATCTTATAATGCAATACGATATTTAGTTTTTAATCCGTCACATACAATTAACTACTCAGTTACTAGCAATACATTATTGTTAATTTTCTAATGCCCGATTCGGACAATTGAGTTTTATTGAAATTAAAGTGATTAATCGAAAGCTTTTCAATAACGTTCAACTCTTTACTTTCCATTGTCGTTAAATGCATCATTTCGAATAATTTCCAAAGAATGAAAATTGTTTGCCAAATATCGGATCATCTCGTTTCGCAATCGCGTTTTACATTTCCAATTTACTTACACTACAAGTTTATAATCGATGTGTGTCTGCTATCCGTCTCATTTGCGCGTGAAGAGTAGAAGACTGCGACCAAAAATTCGCCTGACGCTCTCATCACTATAATGAATTCAAGCCGACGTTATGTGTGCATGATTGATTTCCGGTGAATTTGTCCTACTATTTACGAATGACGCAAATTGCATTCCCCCGTGGTGATTGATATTGACTAGTTGAAAATCGTGTTGCACGTGCTGCTCATGCCTTTGGCTGCCTAACCGATTGAAATCGATTCCTTCCTGACACCCGTTCGTGTTTAATGGACGGAGTGTTGTCGCGTGATTGCAGAACTCTTCCTCCAACCGACAGATACCCCATTGGCATCACGCGCCCACCTTTTATTCGTCAATCGAAAGTGGAGAAACTTTGCTTTACTTCTGGTGTTTACCTGCTTGAGCTGCAATCGTGTGTTTACTGGTTTATATATATGTATAAGGCAAATCTATTAGATTGATATCCTTTGCATCATATTTAATAAATTTCTAGACAACGTAAATTTTACTTTTACATGAGAAACACTAATAGTAGAATTTTTTGGATCGCCAGGACCTTCATTGATTTTTATTTGAAACAGTATTAAAATAGCATAGTTAAGATGCCTTTTATCGAACAATAAATGTTTTTTCCAGCAGACCAAGTTTGTTAAAAACCTTTCAGTCGTTTAGGAGTTATGTACAGCTGTTTACTAAGAAAAACATCAAATTACCCCTTCACCACTTTATTTTAATAGATACGTCAAAAAGTGCTAAACAAAAATTACTCGAGTAAAGCTTAGCTTTAAGAGGCACATATTTTTTGGCTGATTTCAGTGAAAAATCACTTCAAAGATTTAACATGACGGTTACGCCCCCTGGCGACTATCTTGGAAATCTGAAAATATTTTCCAGTCTTCTTTTGTCCACTTTAGTAATATTTTTTTTTCTTCAAGTCTCTTGGACGAATAGTTTACGAGAGACAGCACTTTGCATTCTTAGCTGGCCACCTTGTACAATTCCTGCAAAATGAGTTAACATTCCTATTGGAAGATATACCAATGGCGCTGCGAAATAGTAGACGTAGGGACACGTGCTCAAAATACCGACGTTGTTACTGACTATTTAAGCGCACTTCGTTTATGAATTCGTCTAATGACGTGTGGTGATAGTCGGCTTGTCCACCGGATCTAACGCTGTTAGACCTTCTCTTGTGGACTGACCTGAAAGAGAAGTTTGCAACACACTAATTCCATCAAAAAAATCTTTTGATCGCAGCGCCATTTCTATTTTCAAGCAATAAAATATAATTTTAAATGCAAACTAATGTTTACACATTCTTTAGCAGATACTGCTGACGCAATTCAAATATTTTTCTTCGTTTCCGAGATATATAATCCGTAAATTTTAAGTGGAATACCCTGTATAATGCAATGATATGATTATGGCAACATTCTGTTTGATATTGAAAATCAAAAATTGAAAATGAGGAGATACGTTTTGAGCAAGTTGACGTCAATGTTGACTATAAGCGCTTACAATTAGTAGAAGCGATGTAGTTGAATAGGTCTATTCGCTTAGAATGCTAATGTTTTAAATTTTAATGGTTAAATATTCTAGTAAAGTAGTACTGACAAGGGAACACTGGCGGGTGTCCCCTCCGAGTTCGATGAAACTTTACAGATCGGAAGAGTACCTCAAAATAAGAGATACGCACGATTTTGGGGCACAGCCCCCTCCAAAGTTTGGACTATTTTTCAATCGTCAAATCGACACCCGCCGGTGTTCCCTTGTGAGTGGCATTGTTATACTTTTATTTTTATCCAAATACAGCGAACTCCAAACGCAAATGCACTTTAGTTTGAAAGAGAAAAATTGACTGTGGTACTGTACCCACATTTTTGACATACATATAAAGTGTCGATGAATCTCTTTCACAACAAAATTATTTTAAAACTAAAAAAGAATTTTCTGATGATAGGAGATGACTATAGAGATATTGTAGTATTGAAAGAATAATGGGAAAAGACAATTCAAATTTATAATTTTAAGTTATTATTTCCAACTTTAAAAGTTGCTGCTTTAGAAGCGAATTACAAATAAAAATTTCATATCAAGTAATTTCGTAACAGAAATATAAAAAGTGAATCTATGCATTTACCTAATTAGCTTTACAATTTCAAAATTCCGAAACTGATATAAAATTTTATTATATATAATTTATAAAAAATATAAAATATTTTCGAGATAAATGTTACCATTTCGCCTCTTTTTTGTTGAAGATGTTTATTTTTAATGCTTTACTCTAAAATGTTGAATTTAACAGCAGTATCTCTAAATAAAGAATATATAATACATCCACTCTTCTTAAACCGTGTTCACCAAAATTTCTAGAAATTGTTTTAAAATAATTTTATCGAAGTTTATTTTATAATTCATTGTTTACTTATTGTGTTTTCCATTTATTGCGACATCTTCATATCGAACCTACTACTTAAATCCGCAGCGTTATTTTTATCAACATGTTATAGTTGCCTTGGAAAATTAGATTATACCCTGTAAGATTCGACTTAGAAACTTTTGTCCATAAATCTTCGACTGACTGGACGATGCATCACCCGCGAGGGACATAAATCTTCAGATGCTGGGGTCTACCGCTCTACTCCAATATGCTCCATGTTTTGCACGAAATGTGTTGGGGCATATTCGTGAGGTAGATAGTAATTAAATTAGCGTCTTTTTTGTTTAATGCATTTCCAAAATATTTTACTGGACTTTTGACATCTTTAAAGATTGATTCGATAGAAGTGTGTGTAGGCTTTATCGATATAGTATAATAATGGTGTTAGCTTAAACAAATAAGCTGCTGAAAGTTCTTTAGCAATTATAAATGTTGCAAACATAAATGTTTGAAATAACATAACCTTTTTTGTTCTTTTTTGTGAGCAGTTATATTATATGTAAGGTATTATTTACCTAGTACCTATTTCTAACGAAAAATTCGCATTTAATGTGGAAAAGAGAATAAATTTTTATTTATGTAACAAGATTACTGTTATTAAAACCCCAAACCAATTTAAGGACACTAATGATATGTCAAAGATGATATAATCAATAACCTATATTACCCGTATGGTGTTAGGTGTACAGTGTATTATTTCTATACGAAGAATCTAATTATAAATAAATTTCGTCCATTCTTTTTTATTTTTTGCTAGTTTTGTTCCTTCGTTCCAGGTCTTCCCTCACTCTTTTTAGTTGACTATTCCCCACACACGCGTAATGTGTCCAAACCACTTCATCTTTTGCCTGTCCATGTATTCCAAAATCGGTTCCACCTTGAGGTCTTCTCTTATTTTCTGGGGTCTTATTTTGTCTTTTCTAGTGACTCCTTTGACTGCTCTTAAGTACTTAATTTCTAGCGTTTGGATCTTACTCTTCATTTGCTTTGATAGATTCCAGGTTTGACCACCATATATTAAAACCGGCTTGAACACTGTGTTGTAAACGGTAATTGTGTTTTTTTGTGTTGTTTCTTTCTTCTTCACAAATGTGTTACAGAGTGCATAGTATAACTTATATCTACTTTCTATTCTACCAACTACTTTTACGTCTTCTGTTCCAGATTTGTGTATGTTTACCCCAAGATATTTGAATGTTTCTACCTGTTCTAACTTCCTTCCATCCAGTGAAATTTCTACTTTTACATTGTTTTTCCTATTACCATGACTTTAGTTTTATGTATATTCATTGTCATATTTCTTTGCTGCAGTGCTGTTTTCCACAGATTTAAATTTGTTTGTTAGTCCTGCTTATTTTTAGCAAATACTATCAAGTCGTCGGCAAAGGAACATCTCTACTACCTGCATGTTTCTGTACCCTACATGGAGTTTTTGTTTGATTCTTAAGATCTTTAATGGTGTCGTCCAGCACAATGTTAAAAAAGACTGGGCTTAGCACCCCTCCTTGCTTCAGGCCATCTTCTACCACTATATCAGTATTTGGGTACTTTTCTACTATTTGCTTTAATTTAAATATATGCTCCTGCACTCCTCTGCCTTTTCTAAATCCGCTTTGGGGTTTTTCAAGCTGCGCCTCAATTTTTAATTGTAATTTTCTTTCTAATATTCTCTCATAAATTTTCAGAATGATGTTAAGTAATGTAATTCCTCTGTAGTTTCCACATTGCCTAGTATCGCCTCCTTTATGTATGGGCATCAATATTCCAATTTCCCACTCTTCTGGTATTTTTTGTTCGCTCGATATTATGATATATAATTGTTCTAATACTTCCATTCCATTTGTACCCATGTTTTTAATCATTTCTGTGGTTATGCCATCGTGACTTGCAGCTTTGCCTCTTTTAAGCATCCTTATAGCTTCTACTAGCTCTTCGCTTTTTATCTGATTGTTTAATAAAGTCTTTGTATTTTCTTAGTATTTCTCCAGTTTTTCACTTTTGTCTATTGTCGAACTTATTTGATCCCTATTAAGTATATCTACGAAGTGCTCTTTCCATCGTTCCATTACATCTTTTTCGTTTTTTAATATAACTCCGTTCTTTGATTTTATATAAATGTCTCTCGTTTGTTTCTTTTTTCTTAATGTTCTTAATATCCCATATAACAGTTTTTGATTGTCTTTGTTATCTCTTTCCATTGGTTCCCAAAATTCTTGCCAGGATAGTTGTTTGGCTTGTCTCATTATTTTCTTCACTTTAAGTCTTTGTTCTGTGTATATTTTGTAGTTTGCCGTATTTTTATTTGATAGGTACTTTTTCCATGCTTATTTCTTCAGTTGCATTTGCTTTTTTACATCATCATTCCATCACTTGGTTTGTTTTCTGTTTTTATCTATTTTAATTTTCCACATGTTTCTGTTACTACTTTTAATATTGTGCTTATAATTGTTTTCCATAGCGTTTATATTTCCTCTTATTTTATTCATTTCTATCTCTATTTTTTCTTTATATGTTTTAGATAGGTATGTCTGCCTCTCTTAGTTTATATGTCCTAATTGCTTCTTGGTTCTTTGTCGTTGTATGTACTGTGTGGTTTTGAG
>SMLS01038099.1:0-10375 GCA_004785975.1 Popillia japonica | reverse complement strand
TCGTCAAACCCAGACCAGGAATTAGTCAACTTTAAATAATTATCTTATATCATATATCTTATATTCTTTATATTATATTCATATTCAATTTATATTTCATATATCTTAAGCTATCTTAAGTTCTATATATCTTAGAAAACATATCATTTAAATACTTACTTAATCAATATCTAAATCATTTTCAATTATTGTAAACTGACTAAGATTTTTGCTTAAATTTAAAAATGATCAAAAATCTTCTCTAGGGGGAAGGTGTTGTATGAAGGGTTCAACAAAGGACCTATTGTTACATTTATAAAATCCTAGTCAGCAATTATTACTAATATAAATAGGAGCGGGTAAGCTCAGTACTTTAGTATTAGTCCTATCGCTACTCCGGTTAATTAGCTTAGCCCGCGCATCTAATTGTAATTAATCTAAATTAAATAAATCAAGTATAAAATATAACGAGTGCTATAATTATTAGAGTCCATTACCTAAAAAGAGAAACGCCTTAGGATAGTTAAGACATTATCCCGGAAGTTTATCGTCGTAAAGTATAGTTTTGGAGTCAACTATAAAGGCTGCCCTGATGTCAGAAGTTCTGCATACGTATGCATATGTTAAGACATACCTACAACATTTTGTTTAATAAGGTCAAATAAACATATAAACATTAAACTCTAGTTTTGAAAGAAGAGTTCTTTATATTATTGTGGTCGTGAATCTACTCGACGAATATAGATGTTGCTTGTTCGGTTTGTGATTAACGTTGGTAACGAGAAAAATGGTTTTATTTGATTTACGATACTTTAACAAATATCAAATAATTAAGTACATGTATCATTTTCTTAATTAAAAAAAAATTGTTGTTAAAATATGTTTCAGTTAAATTAAATATAATAAATTAGAATAAATTTAAGGTGTATGTAGGGGAGAGTGGGCCACCTTGAGACGGAAAAAGTTTTTGGTTTATCATCACATTAATTTTTAAAGATAATGGAATAAACATATTTTTCTCTTCTAATTAGCTATACGTTAGTCTAGAAGAATCGAAAAATATATGTAACAAATTGTGGTCTTGTAAGGAAAAATTAAATTTTCTTTTTTTTCTGGTCATGTCCCGCAACGTGGGCCACTATGAGACATGATGAAATATAGAAAGAAATTAAAAAAAAAATAAAGAAAACCTTTATTTAACACTAACTTTTAATAGAAAATATTGAAGAACAATAGACACTGAGACTAAAATATAAAAACACTGACAATTTTTTTTAGCGTATGTTCAAATTATTAAAATTAATTTCCAATTTGTAGTAAGACTGCAGTCTTTTGGTTTTTCCCAGAACAGATGGCAACGGTAAAATCAATTTTATATCTTCAAGTGGAACTACTGCAACATCAGATTCGGACGGAAAAACAAAATGACCCCCGACCTTTGCAGATTTTCTTAAAAAATTGACTTCAACGTCGTTTGTTGATTTCAAAAGTCTCGTCACCTTTCCTACATAAAATATGTTTAGCTTTAAATTGCACTAACACAAAATTGTCGGTCTCCGGATCGTTATGAAGCTCTTCAAATCCGGAAGGTTCATCTTCCGGAATCCAGTCTGTTAGATCATCAGAATCGGCGAACGATATTTTTTCTTCATCATTATCAGAAGACGTATTGTTTTTTGGGATAGATTTTCTTTTTCCTCCAAATATATTCTTACTAGCAGCTTGTTTCTTGGACTCTTCTAGTTTTCGTTTTCCTTCTAGTTTTCGTTTTCGGCTTTCCTTCTTTTCCATGTATTTAATTTGTATCTTTTCTTTCTCAATGGTATCGGTAGGAATACAACTGGTAGCTTTTTTACGTTGGCTACTTTTCAGTTTTCTCTCTCCTGCTTTAGGGTACCCTTGAAATACTTCAGGACTTATAAAAATTTGCGAGTTCTCCTCGCTAAGCGAATGTTTAGTCAAACGAGGTGTTTCGGATGATGTCGATGCAAGTTGGACATCAGTATTGGAAGGATCTAATATTATGATTGTATTTTTGGCTCTTCCGTTTGCGACCTCTGGACATCTGGAGTTTATAAAATACACTAATTAAAAGTATTTATTACTTACTGCACACGTGGGCCACCATGAGACAGTGTCTCAAGGTGGCCCCGTGAATATGTCTCATGGTTGCCCATTTACACGTTCTTCAAAAAATTTGACTTGATGTGGTATAATATAATTTTTTTATAAATGTGTTACATTGAAAAGAAAGCTTATTAATCAACCTTAAAATAAGTATGAATATCTTACCTTTATCCGTGAATTTTGTCTCCACACAAAGAATCGTAAAAAAGCGCGCGAAAAAGATTGAACACAACAACACCCTACTTCGACACAAGCTCAACTAAGAGTGGTCTGACGGCGTAAGGAATTTTATTAGTAAATCAGCACATGGGGCATAGTTTACTACACGACTAATAGATGGCTATACCTTACCTAACCAGAAATATTTCAATGTCTCATCGTGGCCCATGTCTCATGGTGGCCCACCCTACCCTATGTATATAAAATACAAACAAAAAGATAATAAATTATGAGGGTACTTACGTCAAGGATAGAAAAACGTCAATAAGTTTATTATAGGTATACTAAGGTAATACTACTAGGTATATAGAATAAAATGTGGAAAGCAGAGTAAGTATTAACCTTTAAGTGATATCAAAGGCTTTCCCGCCCCGAGGCTCCATTGTGAAGGTTTCAGGGTGTTGTTAATTTGATCTCGATCTCAAACATTTATGAACATTCATGTATACAACATGTATACGTTCTTCTCCTACATGTTCTCTGTATCTGGTGGTATCTGGGATACAAGACGATGTCATTAAATATAAATGACACGTGTCTATATCTATTTACATCGAGTTACACGTATTTTGGTTAGACCCTCGTGTATAAGATGCCATTTACTTAAAATGTGCGTTTCTATAATAATCATACAAAAAAATCCCACAAAACTACTATTGCGGGGAAAATAAAATTTCGAATATTATGATTGAATGGAAAAAGCAGATATTGTTATCGCGTAAACCTCCCCATAGGCAAGTTCCGTACTATGTATGTACTATCAGGGACATAATAAATGAATCGAAATGCCAAAAATTATTTCGCAGACAAACAACTTGGGTAATTGTAATGACGTTGACTATGTCTTGTTAAACATACCAATTCAATAGTACATACAACATAATAAATAGACCATTGACTTGGGAATAGCATTCTAGCGACCGTCCGGATAAATTTATAATTAAAATTCAATCTTTTACTTATATTTCGATCATGGTGTAACAAATATTAGCATCCGATTAACAATATATTTGTCCTTGTCAACCGCCAAGAGGCAAGGGACTCCTTTGTTAGTAAAAATCTCTGCGAAAGACGTTACGTGGTCAACATGTGCTAGCAGTTAGGCTGGTTTTAAGCGTAAAGTGACTTACGCATGCTGTAAATGTTCCGTAGAAAGGCAGGATTTTCTAAAGTGTTAGTTTTGTAATAAGTAGTATATTATATATTATATATATATATATATATATATTATATATAATATAAGCGTATAAGTAAAGCACCACTCTTAAACTCAGGCGACTTTCGCCGGCCTGGTTGACTTTGGCCATTTATCATTATTTATTTACAATTTTCATATTTATATTAAAATATAATATATGCATTTGTTTCAATTATTTTTACAATTCTATATTCCAAAATATAAATATGTCGTATTTTAATATATGTAAGTATGAATTACCTGTGATAAATATGAATATTGTAAATAAATAATGTTAAATAATGGCCAAAGTCACCCGAGTTTACGGCACTTTAACAGGTGTAAAATATTTAAGGGTTTTTCTTTTATATATATAAGAACAACGTATTGACGCAAATCAGCTTACATAAATAATTCGTAACAAGTAAGTAAACTAACCTTTAAATCATTTTTCTATATAATAAACCACAATTTCCTCAGGGAAATATACCATGTTCTCGGAAAACTAACCTTTAGTGGATTCGGATACGATTGGAACATGCTATTGGCTCGGGGTATTGCGGATAACATGCTGTTCCGACCTGGGACCCATAGGATATGGAGGATTCTTCTTCTGGGAAACTAAGTTAACCGGCGGCGGGTTCCAATAAGATAGGTAAAACTAGTTATAATTTTTCTTTTCAGGTAAACTAGACTCTTTTCTGTTTTGTCTAATTGTAAGCGTTTTTCAATCTACATCGGGTACTCCATTCGTGGAATTCTTACTTCGCAGCTTCGAACAATTGAGGATCAGATGTAAATTCCAATTTTATCAAATTAATTTTTGAATCCTTTTCTGGATTGGGAAATAAGTGTGAAATTCAAATTCCTTGTATGCAAATTCGTATAAATGCTAAGTTTGGTAAATGATGATGATGCTAACGCAATTTTGAGAAATAAACAGACGTTTTGCTTGAACTTAACGAATGGATCATGTTTCTGACATTATTCTGTTTCCATCTACATAGATAGTAAAAAAGGGACGCTGCAAAAATTTTAATAGATATAAACAGATATTTTTTATCAAGTTGAATGATATGTAAATACATGCTTGAGGAGGACTGCATGTCTTGAGGAGGACTGTGTTGTGTCCAAAAAGGACTGAGGTGTCACTCACATCGAACCAATGCTCTGTATATGTATATCATAGTATTTTGGTTTTAAATGTCATGTTGTAACCATAACATTATAATTGTCACAAATAAATATAGTTGCTTACAATTTAAGTTCGTTATGTACTTTGTAAATACAAAATAAACTGCCACAGGTTATGGGCCCAGCACAATTAGTGCAATAAACGAACGTTAAAACGTAAAACATAAAAAGTAATATACGTTGTTTAAAAATGAGTTCGTCAGGAAGCTATCGCATTGGGTCATTAAAGCGTGACAACTATGATACGTGGAAGTTGCAAGCGCAAGCCATATTGACAAGAAATGGATTATGGAACTACGTATCCGGAAAAACTTTGAGACCCACAACTGAAGACTCTGAATTAGAAAAATGGGATCAAGAGGATTTAAATGCCAAATCAGAACTAATTTTAATAATTTCTCCCGGCGAATTGAAGCAAATCAAGAATTGTAAGACTTCAAAAGACGTATGGGACACCCTAAGCAAAAATGTTGAAAGCAAAGGTCCAGCGAGAAAAGCTACACTCTTAAAACAGCTGATCTTACATAAAATGAAAGACAGTGATGACGGACGTGATCATCTAAATAAATTCAGTGACACAGTGGACAAACTCTCTGAAATGAATGTAGTTATCAATGAAGATTTACTAAGTATTATGATGCTGTATTCTCTACCACCATTTTTTGAAACATTCAGGATAGCAATGGAATCCAGAGATCAGATATACAAAAATATATTTTTTGAAGCATAAAAATCAAGCATTAGAAATGTTTAAAGTTTACAAAGCTGAGGTGGAAAACAGCACAGGCAAGAAAATAAAATATTTCCAAAGTGATAATGGAAAAGGGGAATATTGCAATACCGTATTTGATACTTTTTTGAAAACGTGTGGGATTCAAAGAAGGCTCTCAGCTCCGCATACCCGACAGCAAAACGGTCTGGCCGAAAGAAAAAACCGTACACTGCTGGATAAGGCAAGATGTCTTCTTTTAGATGCTAACCTACCGAATATTTTTTGGGCTGAAGCAGTTAATACTGCGAACTACCTGACAAACAGATCACCGTCACGAGTTTTAGATCAGAAAACCCCATTTGAAGTTTCAGTCGGCAGCAACGACAGAGAAACACAAATCAAGGACAATCATTAAATGATAGTCCAAGAACAACAAGAAAAAGGCGACAGAAATGAAAATGAACAAAATAAATATGAATCGTTAAGACCACAGCGGACAAGAGCACCTCCAAGCTGGACACAAGACTTTGACATGTCTTATTTCTGCAATGAGAGAGATGCGTTGAGTATAAAAAATCCGGAAGAATGGCACGATGCTATCAAAAGTGAAATCAAATCACACATTAAAAACCAAACATGGATTTTGGTAGACGATAAAGGCTACAACAAAATAGGATGCAAACTAGTACTTAAAAACAAGATGAACGCTGATGGTTCTCTGGAGCGAAAGAATGCTCGGCTGGTCGCTCGAGAATTCGCTCAACGTCCGAACATAGATTTCCGCACCTGTAGCAAAATTAAATTCCATCCGTCTTCTACTAGGACTTGCTGCTGAAGAAAGCTTAGAAGTTAGTCAATTGGACATTACAACAGCATATTTGAACGGAGAAATTGAAGAACAAATCTATATGGAAAAGCCAGCTTACTTTGAAACAATGTTACAGGAAATTATCCTTGAAGAAAGCGACAATGATCAAGATCTGTTTCTAAAATCGAAAGTGATGTTAGAAGACTTGAAAAAAATGAAACAGAGAAAAGGTGTTTCTTGAAGAACGGAGCACTTTAGGCCATATGTTTATAGGAACTTTTTGTCACGAGATTACCCAAAGAATCCCACCCTAAAATTTTTCGACGAACTTAAGGACCATCCTGTAGATTCATTTCTTCTAATTTTATGTACAAAAATGCCTAAGTAGTACTGACTAGTTTAAATGAATTAATATGCTCTGCGTTTCATTACAATATCCATGCTCCTTCACCACCGCTGTCCATGGTGTCCATGGTCGCCAGGGGGCATATATGCCATCTTACATTTTTAAAGTGATTTTTCACTGACATCCATCCCAGTAAATGTTACCAAAAAGTATGTGCCTTTTAAAGCTACGCTTTACTCGAGTAATTTTTGTTTAACATTTTTTGTCGAATCTATTAAAGTAAAGTGGTGGGAGGCAATTCCATGTGTTTTTAAATAAAAAGCTGTAATCCCTAAACGGCAGACCGGATTTTAACGAACTTGGTCCCGTTGGAAAAAGGATTTATTGTTGCATCAAACACATCTTACCTATTATATGTCTAACTCTTAGTGATGCCGCTAGAGCACACTTTTTGATGTAATAACAGAAAATTGCAAAATTCTCTAAAAAATTAAATGCAATAATATGACTTTCTTCATAAAAATTTAGTGAAATGATACATAAATAGGTTAGTGAAAGCATCTCGATGTCTTATTGGTAGCCTGAAATATCGAGGAAAGAAAATTTAGTTTATTATTTTAAGAGAACGCTATTACATCGGTATTTATTGTTGTTTATTTGTATTTTTTCAAGATTCAATGTTAAAATTTCATAATTCAATAAATTTTAAATAATGATGATATTTTTAGTTCAAAAAAACCTACAGGAACACAATAAGAAAAAAGGATAGATATTGGAGTAAAATTAATGCGTCCTTCGATATTGGAACTGTCTTGCGTCACACTCAATCCGTTGTTAGAGCCGCTCATACATGGACATTACAGCAGCTTCAATTTCTGCTCTTGACAGGCTACAAATCACCTCTTGCATTCGTATTTTCATGTCGTCGCTGCGTGTTGGTGCAATTTGGTAAACAATATCTTTCAACCGACCCCATAGATAGGAGTCAGAATAGGTGAGTTCTGGCGATCGCGATGGCTAAGGAAATACTGACGTGCCAAATCCACCTCTGATGATATCTTCGATCTAAATGTTTTCACATGTTTCTTCAGAAATGTGCTGGGCAACCGTCTAGTCGCAAAAACATATTTTGCCGTAATTGAAAGGCAACTTGAGAAACACGGCACCATTTAGTGGCTGATCAAAGAATAGGGACCTACTTATATTAGTTCTGCACAGGATGCCACACCAAATATTGAGACTCCAATGGCGTCCATGTTGGATCTCGCACAAGAGGCGAAACAAAGTCATATTGTTGCATTTAATTTATTAGAGCATTTTCCATTTTCTGTTATTATATCAAAAAAACGCACTCTAGCGGTATCACTTAGAATTAGACATATCATAGGTAAAATGCGTTTGAGGGAATAATAAATGCTGTTTCCAACGAGACCAAGTTTGTTCAAATCCATTCAATTGTTTAGGCGTTATAGCTGTCTATTTAAAACAACATCGAATTACCCCTCACCACTTTATTTTAATAGATACGTCAAAAAATGTTAAACAAAAATTATTCGCGTAAAGCTTAACTTTAAAAGGCACATAGGTACATATTTTTTGGTAACATTTGCTGGTTGGATTTCTAAAATAAATCACTTTAAAAGTTTAAGATGGCGGTTACGCTCCCTGGCGACCATCTTGGAAATCCGGCAATATTTTCCACAGTTTTCTATTGACCACTTTAATAATAATATCGAAGGCTTCCACGGTCCGAGTCTCTATAATGAGGGTTTCCGGTGGCGGTGGCGGTGTCATGGATAGTAAAATACATACACGTGTGGCGTTGCCAAGTTGAAGCAAAAAATATTAAGATTTGACGAAAATTGGTGCACTATAAATGCTATGTAGTAAACGCTATTAGTGATATGCAAGTAAACTTATTTGGTAAGTACGAAGGTAAAGGATGGCTGAAATGTTTGAACCGAGTAGAAGTTTCGTTTGAGGTTCGGGATGTTTTTAGATAAGCATTAATTCAGGAATTTCAATTAACAAAAACTTCATTTTTTCAAATGGAACACCCAGTAAATTATTATACCATCCTATAAAACTATTTTATCCCTTGAAATTATATCTCTATAATGTACTCTCTAAAATTGACTGTTTTTAAGAAAATTGCATTTTTTGTTTATGCTTTAACTCAATTCACATTTTTAACAAGTAAACTCTGAATGTGAAGTTTTAAATAGGTACTACTATTTTCCATAATTTTTTGTGACAAAATGAAACCAGTAAATTTCTACATTTAAAAACTGTAATAAAATTACGCAAAACTCAAAACAAACAAAGTAAGGAAAAATAACTAACAACAAATAAGAAAGAACTAAAAACGTTAGATAACGTTGTAACATATCGACATCAGCAGTTCGGAAAACCTCCCTAATTCTATTCTTCATGTCTTCTATAGTATGTAGTCGCGGGTATTTTGTACACTTGTTCTTTGACGTAACTCCACCAAAAAAAATCTATTTTTGTAAGATCTGGTGAACGAGGTGGCCATTTATAGGGTCTTCCTCTACCTATCCATCGTCCAGGAAATTCATTACTTAAATGTGTGACATTTTCACATTTTAAGTCAGAGTGATTAGTTAGTATCTAGACGTATTAACTGTTACATTATCTATCTTAAGATAGTATTCATTAATTATTTTACTAATAAAGATAAATACCTTTCATGCATGACATTTATTTTAATAACTCTTCTGTTTACCACTGTTGTCATGCTAACTACCCTACTCTATGCCTACTCTACTTACATTTACATAATATGTAACATTAACTATTAAGAACGAGAAAGCAATCAAAATCATGAATTTTCCGATAGAAGACTTGACAGATATGATTTTTGTACTGGGTGAAAGTGATAAAAACTGTTTACTCGTACAAAGGATTTATCAGTATATGTATTTTTATGACCTTTTTTACTTATTTTATTTTTCTGATAGTTTTTCCACTTTTATAGCTCAATTACAACACTCCAATTCGAACAAAGATCAAATTTATTCCAAAACCTTTACAATATAATGTGGTTTTCGTTACAACTTCGTCAGTGGAATAAAATTGACATTTATTTCGTGTCAAATTCTAAATAAATAACTAGTCATGCCTATCAACAAAATTATCCACAGACAAAGAAATTCAGTGAAATAAAGGATTATGTATACAATATAGTGGACAATTTAAGATATTTTGAAATGTAAATTTATAATCATACTCGTAATAATAATGCTCCTTATATCAATGTATTTTTTTGTCAAGCTCTAACAATTCTGTTCAAGGACTACGGAAAAACATGACAAAAAAACCTAGTCAAGAGCTTAATTTTATAAAATTCAGGCGTGATTAGGTGATTAAATTATTATAAAATTAAATTAGATTTTCTATATCTGTTCTAAAATTGACCGCGTTATTTTCTTTTTTAATGTACCTATATCATTTCATGTATTAATCTTTCTTTATAACTATTTTCTTTTTTTTTAATTCTAACATTTTCAAACCCAAAGTTATGTCGTAATTCTTTAGAATGCTTAGACAAGGCAGTTTCCGCGGTTGTTATGCGTTACAGTGTATTGATGATTACACAGTCGTTTTTTTAAATACTGTCTAGTTTGCCCTATGTAACATTTATTACAGTCTTTGCAATCTAATTTATACAGGGTGGCGCGCAACATTTCGTCGGTTTATATACGAGAAACGGTATTTTAGTATTTTAAAAATCTTTTTACTAAGAGTTGTGTAGGTTCATTAGGAGGACATTTTAAAATTATTTTGGGAATA
>SMLS01038095.1:0-10962 GCA_004785975.1 Popillia japonica | reverse complement strand
TTTTTCGTATATAAACCGACGAGAATGTGGTGCCCCACCCTGTATATGCAGGTTTCACGGTTATTTTAGTTATGATATTTTATTATTGATCATAACTTCATTCTTCAACTCTTGAGTGTAGGTACAATATATTGTCATGTATTAGCGACAGATATTGCCTAGGCGCTCTTAATTTTCTTTAAGCTGTAGAAATAACTTTCATTGGTACAAACATCTAATAAATAAATATCACTTCTAACAATCATCGACTATAACATACTAGATAGATATATTAACAGAAAAACAAATTTAAATAATAATTATGTATTCTCATAAAAATGATAAAGAAATCAACAACTTCACGTTTTCACTCCATTTATTTACTAACAAACATCGCTAAATTTATTGTTTTTGCACGCTATTTCTGTATAAGCTAAACTTACACATATTACATTTATTCACGTTTGTAAAGTAAACAAAGATGATGTTTAAGAATAACAAAGCTAATAAAAACATTCTAAACACTGAAGTCAACTAACGTAAAACGAAAATAAGTGGCGACTGTTTTACTGCCGTTAATTTATTTACTAACAAGCAGGCACGCGCGTGTTCTATAATTTTTTTGGTTGTCGCCAGTCACATTCGTTCTGTTTTCTGTATATCTCAAATATTAACATTAAGAGGAGCATTGTATATCTGTTTGTTTTTATATAAATACCTGCATACGCCTGTCGTGCTACTCGCTGCGCTATTATGCCATTAAAAATACATTATATTTTATTCAGCGTATGTAATATATACATACGTGCTCCTGTACAAAAAGAATTAACATGTAAGCCTATTCGACGAAAACTAACAAATACGAAATCTTGGATAAAACAAATGGAAATTATAATATCTTACACATGTATATTCTTGTGTAAATAGAAATTGTTTTCTTTAGCAGTATTAATAGATCGATAGTGGTAGTGGTAAGATTGATTGACCAACCATAGTAGTAGATTATGAGGTCCACCATGATGGAGGCGTATGTGGCATACATATGCAATGAACAGGGTAGATATTGCTATAACAAAGTCATGGGAACATAATTTCCCCGACAAATTACACAGTAAGAATTGTGGCAAAAATAATGCTCCTTAGGAATAAATGTCCTTACTTGAAACAGGATACAATAAGCTTCTGTTGAACTTTTTATATCATGGTTGATGAAATTATGTAAATCATTGCTTTACACATATGTATATCCACAAAATCATTGAAGCATTTCCGAACGATTAGGTTATTTTTGTTAATTTATTCTATAATTTTTTGGCGAGAATACACCATATTGAAAAATGCATTCACTTTAACATTGCCAGAAGCAACGAAAAGTAAGAGATTATCATAATATCCGATATTGAAGCATTCAGGCCGCCGAACTCAGATAGTATCAGCTCCAAGATGGCTTGGGAGGGTCTAGACAAATTAAATGAGCTGGGCAAAAGGAACATGTTAACCCTACTGTGGGTTCCAGGACACACAGGAGTGAAAGAAAACGGAACAGCAGACAATTTCGCTAAGAAATGGCCCGGAATGCGTTTTGTGAGACCAGAAACTTTTTGCTGGATAAGTAATACTGGAAGAATCCCCACTGTATGACGTAAGCTAAGACTTCTAGGAACACATTACCAAAAAGAGATCGTCAAAATGCATCAACTTCAGCACAAACAATATTCGTGTAGGGATTCTATCAGACCATTGCAAACTGATTGGACATCGACATAGGCTTGGAATAATGAAAGAAGCCGGACGTAGATTTTGTGGGGAACAGGATTGCAACACACATCCATTTGTGCAGGTAAAACTGAAAAGGGAGAATGACCTAATCTGGGGCTTTAAATGTGTATATACATACTTACTCAATAATTTCAAACAATCTCAACTAATTAATTTACTCACTCATATTTACCACCGATAAATATCAAAAAAAAAACTGAAGAGTCATCAGTTATAAAGAGTAGCAAACACGGGTACGTTAATTTTATTGAGACTGTACTTACATATATTATCTACCATAGCAGCGCGCTAATGCACCGCTGCAGAGGTGTATTATTTATCAAATGAAGTACTGACCACACCTCTACCTCAGAAACCGTTCGGAAGTTTAAAATAAAATTTACATTACTTGTCATGTTACAAAGATAACAATTCAGGACACACTCGTCTGAAAAAATAGGCTAAGCATTTTGTTATATCACCTCTTTCAATAAAATAACCTATTTGCGTGCTTCCATTATTCGCTGTTCGTATTTTTCTGGCATTAGAAAAATATTATACTCTAGATTTATCAGATACTGGTTATCCAGTGTTAGTTATCCACTTTGTTGTTTCAAGCGATATAATATACACTGCTAAAAATAATTGAGGAGCACACCCTGTGCAATCTAAACGCGTGGTTCTAGCGGAATGAAATTTACTTTAGAAGTACTACTAGACTAGCATAATTTACCCTAATGCGGAGAGCGCCGTAAACCTGCTGGGACGGGATGCATCAATAGCGGGAGTATCTCTCGCGGGCGGCGCGTACCACTGCTGCACGACGAGGCATATAGTCAATAAGTCGTCGCATAGTAGTGAGAAGGATGGCCACCCATGCCTCCTAAACTCACCTATGTAGCTGCTCAACGTTAGCCGGGGGGAGCCGGATAACGTTGAAGTCTCCGACCGATCATATTCCAGACATGTCATTCGATCGGATTCGCATCCGGACAACGAATTGGCCATGGTAGCGCGACATACGGTCAAGCATTGTCGTGCATGTACAGCAGACGTACGCGCCGCCGAACGTAGGGAAGCGAAACAGGCCGTAGCACTTTATTTACGTATCGCTGACCCATTATAGGCTGCTATACACGCAGCAGACGTGTATAGCACTCTGTGTAGTCCATATATAATAACATCCCGTACCATAATGTCGTGCAACCGATGGCTTGCTTTGACCCACTGGTAGGGTGTACGGCGGTGTCCGGGAGTGAGTGGAAGCCGCTGCAACGCTTGGCGCGTTCGCAGTCCACCCTCTACAAAACGCCCCCGTACAGTTCGCGTAGTGAATGCGCCTTTCCTTCCTGCTGGCCAAACGGCTCTAAGTTGGTTAAGGACAACGCACGCGACGTTACAGAAAGGTGCGCGCGGGACCGTCCCGCTCATGACTGGAGACACGTGCGACCTACCTCAGTCCATTCTCACCATGCTCGTTGCAAAGCCGGCAGCGAAGGCCCCACCATGTGCATCCTCACGATCATTCCTCTCTCAAACTCGATTAAGTACAGCAATCTATCCGCTATTATGAAGTGAATACAACTACATACTGGACCTTTACACCGCACTAAGAGCGATTGGTTTCTCCCACCCCCTTCAGTCTCCATGGCGACGGCATGTTGCACCTATCGGAGCCGTTCAGTAAAAAATGCGACGATAGCAAAAGTCTGGCTGTAAACACTCGTCTATAGGAAACCTTGACGCACCGCAAACTTTATAGATGTATCTTTACGCACTCAGATTATATAGTCGTCAATTATTTCCAGCAGTGTATATACATAATTCTAGCTGTAACTATAATACTTTTAGTTGCGATAAAGTTTTATTTTAATTTTAATAAATCAATAAATGCTTATTGAAAAAATCGCGCCAATATATTGGTTTTGAGTCGCGACTGATGTTTTCCACGTTATTAACTTCTTTTTTAAGAATTATGATGATGACTATCAAATGAAAAATTAATTTCAACATGTTGATACTTCATATAAAAACCATTTCTACTTTAATCTTCGAAACTCCTAGAAACGAATTCGATTTTTTTCAGAGCATTTAGATTTCGTACCCTAATAATAAAGACTTGATTTTAAATAGTCCCTCAAACAACACTAATCGCTGGAAGATTTGGAGATCTGCGAGGTCACACTAACGGTCCTTTGTTATCAATCAATCTCACACGAAAAAAATAGTCCAAAACTTAAATAATAAGACGCAAATAAGACTACATATAAATCGTAAAAGCTATGCGAAACAACGTAGGGTTTCTCAGCATTTCTGCGCTTGGGCTTGTTTACTCAACTAAGAAATATTGTGCACTGGTGTGCCTAAATAGTAAATATGTGTATAAAGTGGAAGTGCAAATCAACAATACGATGCGAATCATTTCTCTTTAATCATAAGATCTATACCAAACCACTAGTAACATTCCAACTCTTCTTCGTGGAATACAATCACTTACTAATGAATACAAAAAGATGGTGAGAGACTATAGTTTTCCAATTTATCAATACATCGATGAGGCCAATGACCATTGCTTCCGTTTCAGAAATCCTGCGCTGAGGTCTGCAAAGAAAACCACCTGGATTTGACTAGGATCGGAAGACGTGGACAGCATTAAATAGAATCAGAACTAATACTAATCATAAATGCTGTAGATACGGACTTCATAAATAGAGCACGCCAGAGTCGATTGACTATGTAAAAAACCTAGATGTTTGTGTATTTTATGTTAACTATACAAATATTTTATGACTAAGATTGTTAATCTACTTTTTTCTTATTACTACTATTCTATATTAATGTTAAGTGTCAAGCCAAAAGCTAAATAAATAATATTCTCACGCAGCAATCTACATTTTCATTTTCAAATTTAGTAATTTACTATAGATGAACGACACTATTCGCAAAGTCTATAGTTTTCACACCATCAAAAGTTCTCAGATTTTAATACCCTGACAAGTGACTGCCGCGGACCGACATCGTCTCCTTCACATCAGAGGCTTTTAAAGGGCATCTTCCGATGTTGGTGCTGTATATGTGATGTGAATGCGACGCGCGATGATGTGACGGGTTGTATCGGTGTGCGAGGGACGAAAGCTGGTGTATGTATAGTGGGAAAAGCGTTGGCGCACTTATCCGGGAAGTAAGGATTCCATTAAGGAGACGACTAAACCTAGTAGTACTACCACACTATATTTTACTTTCTTTCTCGTTTTCTTCCTCATCGCCATCGTCTTTTGGCCCTTAAGAACTGTATACATACGTGAGAATTCTTCTTCTTTTCTATCATATTTATGTATGTATTCCTACTTCTCTAATACTTTTGCTTCTCCTCATTGCATTTGCTGATGTTATACATACGGTTACAGCGTTCCACCATTACTACGTATACTTTTACTAAATTGAATGTATGTTGATACTTGGACGACTTTTATACTACTTTACCGAAGAGAGCTGTAATACTGGATTGCTATTGCTAAAATTACTTAAGTGGGTAATTACGAATTTTTAGCTGCGTTGTTCCGACAGAATCAAATAGCAGTTATTGATAATTTATATATTTACAGTCTTACAATTCTAACAAAAGATGTACATATATATTTGTAGAAGAGATATATATAATTTCACTACATTTCAAGCACGTGATAAAAAATCCTGTTGACCTAATAGATCTAGTTTAGAGCTAAATATGAGTATCTATTGTCTGACATGAAGCAAATTAACGAAGATGTATTATTCGGTCTAGCTCAACCCCTATTTTTCTCACGCTATTGCGTAAATAGAAAACTAAAATTTTGGCTGCTGGTTTGTATAAACAAATATTCAAATCCATTTGACCCGATAAGATGGAACTTCGTGAAACCAATTCAAGTTTTTTTTATCTGTGGTTAGTGCAGCTGCATTGACGTCGAATTTCTGCGTTGGAACTGTGTACCTTAAGACTACCATTGCAGCTCTATCTTGCCGTGTACTTGTAGGTGTATAAATGTGTTTTATAAGTTTTGTTTACATTACGTGGAGGGACGCTGAAAGAGACATAAGGCGTAGCTGGTAGTACACGTACTATAGTGACCATATAATGAAGGAATATTCTAATCTGGTATACGACAAAGGCAAAGTACACTATTATAAAAGTCACCGCACACTAGACCGGTACGGCCCGGCACAGCGCAGGCCGTCAAAGAACGGCGAGGATTGTAAGTACAAATAAATAGACGAGCGCCCACTGGTCCAGCGCAGCACGGCATTTGGTTGTACTGATACAATCCTCGCCGTTTTTGACGGCCTGCGCAGTGCCGGGCCGTGCCGGTCTAGTGTGCGGTGACTTTGAGGGTCGCTGTACCATTAAAGTAACAGGGAGTCCGCATTACAAAGCCTAATTTCTTCGAAGAAGACGCAGTGACTTGCGAAAAGGTAAGTCTGTGCGTGTTTTAGCCGAGGATAATTGCTGGTTATCGATGGAGTAAGTAGCAGGCGTTGAGGTTAATTTGCGTTACAATCGCATGTTTACACATTGCTAATGTTAAGCAGTAATCCTTTTTCAGAGCAACAGTTTGAGATCATGTTGATGTTCGTTTGAAGGAATTGCACGTCTGTATCAGATGAAATCTTCATATAAATCTTTAGATCATGAGCATATGGTAAAGCTGGACAGAGCAATTCCAATAAGTCGTTTATGTATAGAATTGAAAAAGATGTTCCAAACAGGATGCTTGCGGTACACTACATCGAGACACAAATTTGTGAGAGCAAAAGTGATTGTAGCAGACTTAGTTACTGTGATTGGATAAATACGAATCAAGAACTCAAAGATAGGGTGAGCAAAGCCCAAACCGGTGTAATTTATGCAGTAGTACATATAAATGGTTGGAAAGAAATTGAGTGATTGTGTCAGAGTTGGTAAGAGCGGACCTTCATGGAAGAAAACCATTTTAGGCCTCAGATAGACATCTCTGTACAGAGTAGAGAATAGATCTGTAGATGATAGATTCAAATATCTTGTTAAAGTTTGATTAAATTAAAATAGGGCGATAATTTTTTAGGAGAGCAATATTACCCTTCTTATAAACCAGATTAATCCTAGATTTCTTCCAACCTGTTGACCTATTGACTTATCTATAACTGCCGTCAACAGCTTTCCAAAGTCAAATCTGCAATCTCGCACTAGAAACCTGGCATACATATCTTTGCCAGCCGTGCATTTCTGTGACAAAGTAGCCAGACTACATAATAGGAACAGAACTCTTCATAAGGTCTAGCGTAAATCATAGTATAAAATGCATCAACCATAACGTCAACGTCATCCAGGTATTCGAGGAAAGACCAATCAGCATCCAAAATATCTTTGTATTCGCTTAATTTCGGAAAATCGACACGCTTGAACTGGAACCTCAAATTACTTGCAGATAATAAACTCGAGATTGCTGGACTGACTGAAGAAAGTGGTTGTACTTTGCGGTCAACAGAACATCAAATGGTAAATTACGCACAATCGAATCTAACAGTCGGCTGTGCACGTTCCTGATAGTGTTGCAAAATATTCCGCTTTTAGCACAGGCTGTTGAGAGCAAAAGAAAGTGTGGAAGATTAAAATATCCTCTTATGATCGTGGGCTTATCGATAGGTATAGTTTCAAGAGCACCAAAAAATAGTTCAAATTCAACAATTGGGATATCAGGTGGTAGATAAACGCCTACAATAGCAATGCAAAATGGGCCAACAATACGCGGCATGGGAACTCCAAATGTATTAATAGGTACCAGAAAAAATCACTCAACTACTGTGAATAGTTTTGTTATGAACAATTTTTACTATTTTCGGAAGTGTATAGTTACTGTTATCAAGTACGCCATTCGCGTGAAATTTTATAGATTAGAGTACCTACACTTTTCTAATGCTTCTCTGGTTATTTAAGTATGTTACAAAATTAGAAGTTTGCTCCGCTGAAAAGAAACATTATAAACTTAATAGTTTATTATCACTCATTTAAATTTCAATTATTATTAAATTATACGTATATATATATATATACTGGGTTCTTTTTTTATTGTTACACATACCCCTATGTGTAACATTAAAAAAAAATTGTCAATGCATTGGCAGAATAGAAGACAACCAGTCATACACTCATGTGTTGACGTATGAGAACCACGCGTGTCTTAGTTTAACGGATTTACCAACTATACTTTTTTGACATACATGCAATTCGTGTATTAGAAAACTATTGAATTTAAGCGTTAAAGGATATTACAATCTGATTTTAATGTTGTGGTTATTTATTGTGCACTGATAACCACTTCTTTTTCGCGCGCTACTAAACGGGCACTAGCTATGAGGTGGGGATATCCGCTCAGCAGTCACGTTCATTTTACAACCAGAACATTTGGTTACTCGCGAAAATTCGCCGCGAAAAACTAGGTTATGTTTTTAATAAAGAAAGTGCAAAATGTTAACAATAAACTAAAACAAAATAACAATGAACAAGATGGAATTTAAGTTCATAATAAATTTTCGAAGTGTTCTCCTTGTCTTTCAAGGCAATAACCAAGGCGATGTTAAAAGCAACGCAGGGGGTTATGAATAAATTCTGGGTTTATCCCGTTACATGCAGTACGTATACGGTCTTTCAATTCGTCCACGTTACGTATTTGAGCAGGGTTGTAAATTTTACTTTTCAGGTAAAGTAATCGCTAGGAGACAAATAAGCTGATCTTGGAGGCCATGGTACAGGCCCAATTCTGGCAATGCAGCGTCTTGGGAACGTATTATTTAAAAACATCCTGATGGCGTTAGTAGAGTGTGCCGGCGATCCATCCATTTGGAACCAGGGTTCATCCACATTCAGCATCTCAATTGATGAAATGATATGGTCTCGTAAGAGATTGAGATATTTTACAGCAGTGAGGTTACCGTCAATAAAAAATGGGCCAACAAGTCTATCTCTTATTATTCCAACCCAGACATTAACTTTTTGAGGATATTGTGAACGGGTCAGGTTTTGAGCGTGAGGATTTGTATGGGACCAATATCTAATGGATTACTGGAAACAAAATTTAGTATTTTTTAACGGATAAATGTGGGGTACAAATCGGAAGTTTTGAGAGTTGACTTCACCATTTAAAGTAAATGTAGCTTCATCATTTAACGTGTTGCACATTACTTCACAAAAATCAGTTCGCATTATTTTATCTTCCTCGAACAGCTCTTGATGGTTTTGTATTTTATACAGCTTATATTTGAATTCTTTCAGGGTTTTATACACCGAACTGTATAATATTCCGAAATGCCTAGCTACATTTATGAGTGATCCTACAGGAGGCCGTTCCTCTACATGACATAGGAAAATACGTGTATAAAAATTGTGAAATATTTGGCATAAAAAAATGTTTTCTTTATTCCATCGTAACGATTTAAGAATTACATCGTATGTATTTTTGTTTTTGATGTACAACTGGTTGCCTACTATGCTGCTAATGGATTGACAATTTTCTTTAAGATTCTTTAAGATTACACATAGGGAAGGGGCATATGTGTAATAATAAAAAAAGAACCCGGTATATATTATTAAATATTATTTTTATAGCTATATTTGATAAAGTAAGTTCGTAATCGAATATGGGATTCTACATATGTATACCTATTATATAACTATTAAACGTGTTAGGCTTGATAATAATAGACAAATATTTATGAATGAGCGAATCCAAGATCGTATAAAATAATTATGGAAAGTTCGGAATAATTTCAAGTAGAGCTATAATCGTAGAACTTCTTAAAAGAAAGTATAATAATCATAAGAAGAAGAAGCAGATCTTGTAGACAGCCGAAGTTAACTTGAATATACACATAAAAGAAAACAGATCAACCAGATGTCGCTCGTTCGCGTTAAGATCGTCTTCTTGTACGCAGTTTTATGTACCTTTGGTGGGTCTCAAGTTATTACGAATTGAAAATAATTTTACGGTTTACGAAGGAATTAGATACAAGAAGGTAATTCCATAAGGCAACTTTCGCATAATCGAAATTGCAAACGATTTTACGGGACGTTTTGGCTGCCAATAAAATTGTAAAAGATTTCTTTAATTAAATTCGGAAAATTACAGCTTCTTAACACCAGTACGATAAAAATAGCATTGGGTGAAGCAAATGAAAATGGTAGTCGTTTCTTACACGGAGATACTACGCGTATAAACTTAAAGTTGACTATAAAAGCATCACGAATTATCGTAAATTTTACTTTATAACAATTCTTTTACTGTAGAAAATAATATTGAATTATATACAGTACAATCCCGGTATTTCGCCGCCCTATAATTTGTAAACCCCGTTTATTCGTAATATATTGGCTATCCTCTAAAAAAATTCCGATAAATCGGAAAAAACCCATGCATTTCGGGCCTCTCGGTTATTCGTAATAGTATCTCTATTGAAGTTATTGTAAACGTCTTATAATTCGTAACAGCCTGACGCTCCCTTTGGTAATTCGTAATATTCGCCGAACAATAGCGATTTATTTCTCTAAATGTGCATATTTGTTAGCTTACAATATATCCTCTTGTTTGTATATCTTGTAATACATATTTAAAAAAATGTGTTTTCTAATAAATTCTTATTTCTATCTCTCCCTCATTGGTTTTACTATACATACTTAATTTCGTTTATTCAAAATCCTGATAATTCGTAAGAATAAACGAGTCCGTTGGCATTACGAGTTATCGAGATTTTACTGTGCATTGCAATTAAGGGTCAGTAGTAGGTAATAGAAGTCGAAATCAGGCAACAACATTAAAACAAACTTCAGTACCATCAGTAATATAAAAGCTCTTGAGCATATATGTATGTACATACATAAGACGAATATCAGCAAATCCTGCATTATGTCAGATTTATAAAGTGTCCTGAAGGCTATGCTGCAACTAAAGTGCACAGGAAAAAGTATAGCGTTTATGTGGATCAAATGGCACGTAGGAATCAGGTTGAACAAAATGGGAGATGAAATTGCCAAAATAATTGTTACGAAAGGGAGGTCCCACCATGTAAATTTAATTTGGAATGATTTCCTAGCAATTACAAACACAATAGTTGACAACTAATGGCAAAACCGCTAGAAGCGCATGCATGCTGAATGACCAACACATTATGGATTGATCCACCCTAGCACAGTCTGCAGAGGATAGTACTCAAGCC
>SMLS01038093.1:0-10842 GCA_004785975.1 Popillia japonica | reverse complement strand
ATACGCATCTTTATATCCCTTTTGTCGATTTAAGAAAATGCATGGCTTACTAAATATTTTCAAAAAATAGAAATTCTCCGAAACGTTTTCAGTGCTATAACTCTCTTATTCATAATGATTGACTTTGAATATTGTTAGGAAATTCAATTTCAAACAACGACATCTTCTTAAATTTTTAATTTCGCTTAGAATTTTTGAGTTAACGGCACCTTTTCAACTCAGACTTAATAGCTTCCCTAATGTTGCGTCCGTCTAACCTATCAAATACATTAATAACAGCTTTCAATAGCTCCTATTGGATTGCTCTTTGATTGTTCCAAAAACGAAGAAATTTAATGGTGAAAGATTTGGGGAACGTGCAGACCATAAAACCGGACCATTTCTGCCTATCCACGAGTTTGGAAATAATTCATATAAATAGCTTCTGACCTGTGGCTGATAGTGAGGTGGAGCACCGTCGTGTTGAAACCACCGAAAGTCTGTACGGGCCTGTAGATTTAATTAATCGAGGATATTGTCGAAATCTTCCCTAAGAAATTGCAAATATCGATTTCCGGTTAAAGTTTCATTAAAAATAAACGACCCAACAAGTTGCGAACCAATAACCACACCATAAATTAAAGCCAAACTTAATCTGGGATCGCCATTTTTCTCAATGGCGAGGATTTATTTGCGCCCACAGGTGTTCATTATGACGATTGATGCTGCAGTTTGTAAAACGTGTTTTCTCGGTCCATAAAATCTGCAAAGGAAAGTTGTTATTTTCATGGCAAATATTTAGGAACCAAGCACAAAAATTCAATCTGTCATCGTCACCAGGGTGTAGAGTTAGACCAACAAATTTTTTATAAGGATGGTACTTATGTTTTGATAAAATTCTCACTACTGTGCTTTGTGAGGTAGCAGCATCTTGTCCCATTTGCCAAGTTGATGTTGTGAGATTTTGATTAACAGCAGCTAAAACATTTATCTGCGCGTTTTCATCAATATTATCCTTACTTCTAGGTTTAACACATCTTCCAAACTTTTAAATTAGTGTGTAAGTTAGGTAAGGTGTCTAACGATGGTTGCAGGCGATCAAAATACAATAAAAAATAGCGCTCGTCGGCTTGATTACTACTTTTGTTACAAATAATGTAACATTCGATCATATCAAGTTTCTCACGATTTATATACACCATAACTAACTTTGTAAATCACTGACAAAACCAACTATAGTCACCCTAAAGAACCAACTCTCAATGATGAAGTAAACATAATGCTTCAATTGTTGATCTCGCGTGCTCCATGGCAAGACATGATTTTTGTTAAACATTATAGTAGTGCTATTATGCCGTTATCTACGAAAATAAGTGCTATGACCCTTGCATCATTGCAAGCAGAAAAACTATGGTTTTCATTAAAAAAAATAGACTTTGCTTGCTAACTCAAAAATGCTAAGCAAAATTAAAAATTTTAGAATATGTCATTGTTTGAAATTGAATTTCCTAAAAACAATATTCAATTTTTTTCTATCTTTATGAATAAAAGAGTTATAGCATTGAAAAGGTTTTCGAGGATTTGTATTTTTTGCAAATATCTAGAAAAACCATGCATTTTCTTAAATGAACAAAAGTATACCTGTAAGGCTTATAAAGATGCAAATCTTTCTCCATTTAACCTAATGCCTATCTCTTATGGTTTCCGAGATCCGGATCGAGATTGCGTTTTACTGGTATAAGCTTTTGATAATGAGCTTGTCCATTTAGCAAATTACACAAACTCGGACCATGCAACAAAAATATGTATCCCAGATTTGTCACAAATTAAAATTCTCTACAGAATTGCGTCACAAATTTTTATGATGATTGGTACGATCTCTGAGAACCCATCTCGCACAGATTATTCTAGGTACTATTTTGAATTATGAAATATTGTTCACTCAAAAATTGTGTTATCTGTCAGTCTCGGTAAAGGGAATCAGTAGGAAATTCTGATGCCAGAGACCATATTGTTACCTGGTCGGACCACTTTGTTTTACACCCACTAGTAAAAATTCGCACGTCCTATGCAACTACTACTGTATTACTTGTTTATTCCAGAGAATACTTAATACAGTTTCCAAAATTAAAGATCGAATCATAAAGCGCTCTTCTACTAAAATACTTTCTTCTACGATATATCATAACTAAGTGAAATCATACGATTATTGTTTTCATATCCTATGCTATATTATTTTGGATAATTGACAGGTGCGCACATATCTGCCATGGGTCTAGAACTGACGTCATATGTACTTGCCAATCCTCGCGTACAGCGTATCGCCGAACTGTGTTCTGAGATAAACTATAGAGTATAAGCCTTAGAGTCAAATGACCAAAGACACCCGATCAAGTCACACTTATAATCTTTCACAATTGGCGCAACATAAATTTCAAAACACTGGTTACAAGATCCGCTCAAAAAAATCACATAATAAGTGATGCCATAATTTATAGATGGAAGCTCGAATTGAAGTTTGTTTGAAGAGGTTTGAATCAACTGCACATACATTTGCATTTATACACTATTTCTTTCAATTCTTACAGGTCTTTGCTTCAGTAGAAAGTTTTATACCCTAAATAAGCTCTTCCAGCACGAATAACACAACAACCGGCAGGTAGCGTGGTGCCTAGTGCGCTCGCTTCATAGTCCGGTGGTATCTGGTTTCTGAATTTCGTTTTCTGTAGTTTTCCAAATTCCACGGTAAATGCGGAAAGACAACATCTTAAAAAAATACAATATTGATTTTGCACCTAATCTGCGGTAATTCTGTAAAAAAATCTGTGTCTTTGAATTCTTACGGTAACACATGCACATCCTGCCCTTCGAAGTGCTTTCTTCCTGTATGCCTTAGCAGGATCTTCCGGTTAAAATACCAAACATAAGAAAATGTTTTCTTTAGCTGCAAATATTAGAAAGATTTTAATATTTAGAAAATCTGAAGAAGACAAAAAATAGATTTCTGCACCTTAAATCGAGAATACAAGGTAGCCTAATGGAATTACCTATAAAATTCACAAAGTATGATAACAGCAAGAAGTTGTATCCTACTTTGCCGCCAAACGCATTTTTCTGCGTTGTCAAATATCAAAAGTATGATAGCCAATCCTTACTTTTCACACTAGATAATAGGTAATTCGCAAAATTGTCTCAAAACTGAAAACTAAGGAGTATTATATAAAACCAAAACTAAGCGACATACACAGCAGAATGATTACGAACAATAGATGTTTACCATTTTCACTGTTTTCCCGCCTTTATTCTACTGCCAATCTTTTCCAAATAAGAAGTAAAAAAAATATATATATTCATAAAATATAATTTCTATCATCTCGACTATTATTTTCTGTTTGGTTTGCAAATAAATATTTACTTTTACAGACGGAATGCTAATATATGTACATATGTTACTATAAATTTGGTATTATTATTATATTGCTTTGTCTTAAAGACGAATTATCACTCAGATTTGGAAACGATAATTAAAACAATGCGTTATAAGAGTTAACTTAATTTTATTCAGTTATATATCACGTAAATATGTATTTAATACGCTCTTCTTTTGAATAGCGCTGTATATTAGCCATATTCCTCGAGTCGACTACGTTGGGCAGTTTTTGCGGCAGCACAGTTTTTTGTTGTGGAGTTTTTTTTATTATTGTTGAGTTATTGCTTGGAACACGTTACATAGAGAAAATTATTTAATTTGTGACAATTGTGCATGAGACAGATCGTTACGGAGAAAATAGAATTTTCTTCTGTAGTTAGAGTTTCATAGTTTTTTTTATCTGCAGAAGTAAACCGAATCGCTATACATGTGCGGCGCATACATACATATACATATGTATTTAGTTGGAATCCCTTTAACAGCATTCTATGCCGCCCGTCATTTCCAGGTAGTTATATGTATAAATACATTTTTTGTCTGCAATTGTGTCGAACTTTTGACTAATTTTGCATTTTTCGATATGTTCTAGCCCTTTTTTCTTTTATTTGGTCATTTTCACGGTTTGGTACATCAAGATTTGTGACTTGCAAAGCCTCCCAGCCTGATGAAGCTTTGAATAACTACCCAGACTGGAATTAATGCCTTGGATAATTTTAATAAGTAAGCTCCATCTGATTTTCTTCTTTTGTTGCAGCTTATATGGTTAGATCACTGTATAGTTTATAAAAAAATGGTTTATCCTATTATGCATGCCACATTCAATATTAATTCTCATTTATAGCGTTTTCTGACATTAAAAAGTTTTTAATGTTTTGCGATAAAAGATAAAAAAATAATAAAATAAAAGAAATACGGATACAGATAATTTGTAAAAAGAATTTAAAGAAATGTGAATTTTGTTACTAAAGGAAAAAATTCAAGAATATGTGCTATGTTATATTGAAAATTTTTCATGACTTATAAATCGCCATACATACATGTGGGCAAATAAAAAGGACGATTAGCCATGTCAGAAGGTTTGGAATAAATTATCCTTAACAAATGCGCTCATCAATTTGACCGCCACACCTTTTCATTTTTAAAACTGCATACAATGGTTTTGTGCCGTTGAAACTACACGTTGTACTAGTTACGGTTTTGAGAAATTCAATTTAAAAAAATTTACGCTACCATTACCAATATTTGTTTTGTGTCATTAAAGTGCTTGAATAAATAATTAAACTTTGGATGTGTAGCAAGGAGTTAAGTATTGGAGGGATAGTTAACAAATGAACTTGGATAGCTCATACTTATACTTTTGTTAATGTTGGATTTATATTATATTAAATCTCAGAAATTATATTTTTTTTTCTTATGGAAGCATAATCTAATAGCTTACATTGACATGGAACTCTTTGCAACAGTGCTGCAAAGAGAGGCGCTATGGAGATATTATTTATTATTTTTGCATAGTAAACTTGGCCGTTAAATTTCAAAATCGGATATCTCAAAAATACAAACAGCGCAAGACGAGGTTTTAAGTACACAATTAGCAAAAGATGGACACAAAATAATGAAATACTCAAAATTTACGAACTAAGCTAGTTTATTAAGCTAAGTTTACGAACCCCTAATAAATGTGGATAGGAAAAATTATATCCTGAATAATTTCCAGATAGTAGAGTAGACGGTGCATTTAAAATTAACAATTAAAATTCTGAATTTATGCAAAATTTGTCAGACTAAGGTCGATTGCAAATAGGAGAATGGGAATCTTCGCTAATTTTACATTGAAAACATTTTCTTTTATATTGTCTATGTATAATATATGTATTTGAAAAAGCATTTATAACTCAGATTCTGTTGACTTAATCTTTTTGAAAGCAGTTCAACGCCACGAACGTTGTGTACAGAAATTCAAACGGTACTTATGTTTATTATATAAACATGAATTTTATGATGATGATTTATGATGATTTTATGATGATAAGAAATATGATGAATCACTAACAGATCAACGAAACAGGATATCAATATGTTTTATATATGTGAACATATCTTGAGAAACATATAAATCGTAGAATTTTTCATATCAATTTGTTAAAATTGGTCTTATTAGAAACGATTTTCTTCAGTTTATTTCTAATAATATAATTTAGTAGTGTTGTTACCGTCACCGACAAAAAGAGAAGAAAAATTTAAGAGGTAACCTTTGCGATTTTTTGTGTGTCAACTGTTATATACTCACAAGCGAACACCGGTGCCCCCCTCCGATTTCGATGAAACTTTACAGATCGAAAGAGTACCTCAAAATAAGAGACACGTACTTTTTTCATCTGCGTATCCGCACGATTTTAGGGTACAGCCCCCTTCAAAGTTTGGACGATTTTTTAATTTTTGCAAATACTTCCTAAACTATAACAGATATTAAATTTTCTTCTTAACATAATTTGCAGCATATTGCGTGGCCCTAAGGGTGGCGTTGTCTGTATTCGCAAAGAGGTAGTAACGGGGGACGGGGTACCCCATACCCCCCATTTTTTTAACATTTTTTCTTTTTCTTATTCATCAAAAGAAGGCCGCTTTTACATAGAATACGGTGATGTACAACAAGTTTAGAAAATTAATAATTGTAAAAATAGAAAAATAATAATAAAGCTTCAAAATTAATAAACTTGTCTATTGATATAAATTAAATGAACTGTAACAGATATAATTTTCTTTGCTTAACATAATTTCTAGCATAATACATTGTCCCCAGGTAGATATCTTCACAAAAAGCTAATAACGGGGGACGGGGTACCCCATTTTTTTAATAATTAATTTTTTCATTATTCAGCAGAAAAAGATCGCTTTTACATAGAAAACGGTGATGTATAATAAATTTAGAAAATTAATAATAGTAATAATAACTCAAAATATATATTATAAATGTTTAAATACATGACATAGGTACTGTAATGCGATTATTGGTATATATGTATTGCAATAGCGAACAAGATTAATATACACATAGTGATTAAGATATGTAAGTATTACAGTAGTGATAGTCTGTGTAAAAGTGTTGAAAACACAGATTTTGTTTGCACCATGAACACCACACAATAGCTGGTTTATTGTAAATACTACACAAGGGTGTAGACTGCGCATCTTTGTTAAAACAAAACTCTACAGGATTTTTAAAGGGCTGAGGTCTTTCCTCAACGGATCCCCTCTTATACCACGAGTATTTGAATACGTCGAAAAATCTTGGAGAAAAAAACTGATTATGGGTTAGGAATTGCAACTTAATAATATTATTTCTCTGATGTAAATCTATGTCATAGTTCATAAGAATCACTATACCCGAAAAAGTTCTAACAAAATTTTTCCTCAGTCTAAAACCATATACATCTAGAGGTTGTACCATCGCTGTCGTTTTTTTGATAAGGTCACACGACACACAGGCATTACCGGAATTGCAGTATAATTAATATGACGCCCAATTTCGCGATAGGACAAACGAACATCTCGATAGGCAACAATTCTTCCCATGTCAAAGTCAATAACACGGTGATAGTTTTCACGTCTACGAACTCTAGGCATTTCTTACGCAATAATTAAACCTTTCTATATTAGTCAGCGCTCATGAACATGAATCTCTTCGCAGAAAAGTAATAAAATTTCTTTTTTCCAAAAAGGATCAATAATAAGAAGTTAAAATTCTTATCATAGCATGCTTTAAGTATAGTCATTTCGATGCCAAAAAATCAAGTTGAACAACACTTTTAATGTCACTGAGTATATTTACACTCTTAAAGTAGTAACTTGCAGTCTTAAGATGTTACGGGAGATTACCAAAGCAAGTAGACTACCACGCTCTATCCACTTATCAGAATGAATTGTTCAGGCTTGGAAACGTTTACGGAATGCGCGATCATGTTGAAAAAACGTAAAAGGTCCTCCACTTCGATGTAATGTGTATATGTCTCTTTTTATATGTAATTCCTTTTCCAATTGATCTTTTTTAAACTGCACCGGTTTTACTGATATTGCTCCTGCAACTCCCTCAGTCTAGTCGACAACAAATAACCTTTTATTTTCTTCATATTCACTTGACGTACTATGATTCTCTCGTACGACTATTCTCTTAGATACAGTATTACGATGTTCTATATCTAAACTAGACTTTTTTTTCTTACGTTGTTTATTTACAATAGACACGTTTACTATATGCTCTTAGCCACCGGTATTGTATTACGTGTGGTCAGTTTAATCCTTTGATATCAAAATATCACGGAGAATCGTTTACCGCGTGTGATTACAATTTATGGCCGAGCTAAGCTGCAACCTATACGTTGCGTGTACGTCTAACGTCCGGATATTGGATATTGGTTTGTGTAATTTTGACAATTTACGTCTGCCTAAAATAATTTGCTCGTACCGTTATACCTTGATATTGAAAACCTCAGTTCAAATATTGTTTTTTAACAAGTCGCTGAGACTGATATTTTTGCTAATACGCACAATACTAACAATGAGTTTAGGATCCTATCATCTATCTTCTTATCATCTTATTGATCGCTTACTAAATGCTAACAATAAGTACAATTACACAAAACACATAAAAGTATATATGGGATTGGTAAATATATTGTGCTTTAGCCTCCAAATCTATCAATCAATACTACTTATTTTATAATGTACTGTAGGTTGCAAAATCATCATGCATTAAGCATTGTATAATCTGAAAATGGTTTTCTTCAAAAAGGTTATGTTAGAACTGACAATAACATGAACTCGACTACATAGTTTAACGCATGTATCAAATTATGTGAACCGTAGTTTTTGAACTCAATTGGTAAACATAATGGTATTCTCGCCGTGTTGCACAAAATCAACAGCAAAATTACAAACAAATTAACGAAGATTAATAAGTATTTGGTCATAGCTCCGTTTTTTTTTTCAATAACCAAATGTAGACGACTAGGAATTGAGTTAATTAGTCTTTGACAATATTCTCCTGTGAAATTATACCACCCATCTGTTATAGCATTTATCAGATTTTGACGATTTTGAGGGAAAAGGTGTTCTCGGCGCATTTTTCAGCATCAAACCCCATACATTTTCAATAGGATTAATTTCGGGCCTTTTGGATGACCATGGCAATACATTAATATTGTTGACCCTGGGCCAGTTTTGTGCAATAGCTGATATGATCGAGCAATTATCTTGCTGGAAAACAAAGTTATTGAGAGGAAAGACTTCGCCGACCGATAGAAGTATAATTTCTTCAAGAATTATCATGTAAATATTAGCGTTGAGTCTGTCCTCTACAATATACGAGCCTTGTCTCAGTGAAGTTGGCCGAACTATCAACATTATGTTTTCAAAGAGAATTATCATATTAACGAAAAACGTAATGAAAACGAAATAGATTTCTAATAAAATAAGTTCTTTTTTCAGCTTAACATCCCATAGTCTTTGTAATAGAGAAAGGAATATTTTACAAATTCCAAAAGCTCAAATGAAGAAAATCAACTAGACCAAACATATCAGCAAACTACCATTGCGTTCCATCGCCCTTACGACTGATAACGCTTCGATTCGTCTTGACATTGTGTCAACTAATGGTTGGCAATCATTTGGTGTGAAACCATTCCAAATTTCTTGGAGACCAGTTCGCAATTTTGGAACGGTTCTTGCCCGATTTGGTCGTAGCTTCTTCATCACGATATGCCACAAGGTTTCAATCGGCAACAGATCTCAACTACTAGAACTCCAATTTAAAATTGAAATATCGTGTTCCAACATCAAATATTCTACTTTTTTAGCTGACAAGCGGCACCATCTTGTTGAAAGTTGCAATCGATATTATTTAAAGCTATTTCTTCAATTTATTTTGAAGCACATTAATGTACTTATCAGCATTCATAATACCTTCAACTAAATGTAAGTTTCCCAATCCACTAGTCGACATAGATCCCCAAACCATAACAGAAGCCGGAAATTTTACTTTCTTTTTCAGATATCGTTCTGAAATGTTTCTTCTCTAGTTTTTATGACACGATTTCTACTATCACCAACACATACTCCAAATCTGGCTTCATCACTCCAGATAATGGAGTTCCATTGGTTTGGAGACCATGATTTGTGTTCTTAGTCTATTTTTATTCTGAGTCATTGTTATTAAAGGCTTGTGTTTTGCCTATAAAATATCAAATTAATAATGACCAAAGAACAAAAATAATTAAGCTCGCCTTGTCAGTTTTATATCCTAAGTTTCCATAATATACTGAATTACTCATAAGTAGCAAGTGGATTTTATTTGGTAATTCCTGTTAAAGCTTTCAAGTTTCTATTGGAATGCGGATGACTTCCAGTTCTCGTTTTTGAACCACAGATTCAGTTGATTTTTAAGTTTAATAATATTTCGAACTATATATCTAGATTTATACACTCTCGGCAATTTGAGTAGCATTTGACTTTTTAAATGCAAGTGAAAGATCACTTTTCTTATTTCGTCAGACACAGCTTCACCACGAGCCATTTTTAGTTGTTAACAATTACATCAATGCACGAGAATTAATTAAAATGTCAAAAACAGCTTCTGGCAATGTTAATTGTTATCATTTGTTTGACAATGTCTATCTAGATTTTATCGAAGCATACAAACCGACCATTTAACGCAATTTGTCATCATCATGTATGTTACTAAACTTGAATGAATTTTAGAAACAAGAAAATTTCTAAACAAAACCTCGTTGAAAATAGCAACGTCGGTCTTGTTATCTTTCCCTAAACATTTAATGAGACAAAAAATAATATAGTGCAAACAAAATTTCAATCTACGATGAAATAAATTCAAAAATATGAAGTATTAGGTTCTTGGGCCAATTTCACTGGGCAGGGCTTGAATTTATGTATAACGCGTCCGGTCCTCTTGTACTGATTCATGCCCAGGTATTAACAGAAAAGTGGCCAGTTGAATTTGAAAAAATATATGTATCTTTGTATCTGTACTTGCTAATTTTAAGTAATTGAAGAACACTTCTATTTTATACGACCTTTTCGAAATAACTTTATTTAAACAACTTTCTTTTTTTTTTTATAAAAACATACATGATCTATTATCTGAACTACACAACCTACTCTCAACTAATACATAAAATCACTACTTTTCTAACATACCTCCTTGATTTTATGTTTCGATTCATTAATTGCTACAAGCTTATTTACGTTGTATTACAAAAATTAACATTTTCTAAACCCAATAATGTTCTGAATTTTTGAAATTTACATTTTCCTAATGACTTTGTAAGTATATCGGCTGTTTGATCCTCTGTAGATATCTTTTCTACGCTTATTAAACCTTTAGCAACTACACGTGCCTTATATTTACCATCTGACTTTAT
>SMLS01038045.1:0-10478 GCA_004785975.1 Popillia japonica | reverse complement strand
TATTATTATTATTATTGGCGCAATGATTCGCCTTTGGCTTATCGTTGCGTGAACACCTGTTTTCTCTGAATGTAGCGATTTTTCAATAATTGCATGAGGACAAAAGAACCAAAGATATATCTAAAGATGAAACTCTTTGGAGAAAGCTCTCCATTATTATTGTTCATGTTAATTATAATATAATAATTACAAAATTGTAATCTACGTGAGTAATCAATTTGTAATAATTTTTGTACTGCAGTCACATGGTATGGATACAGATTTTCAATAGTTTGTGAGTTGTACCAACAGAAAGGTTAACCTAAGGTTGACTTAGGTGTCGAACAGATGCTTGTGGTTTATTTTCCATTATTTGTTCAGCACGACTGACAACTTGTGGTGTACCTACGTTTCTTAATTGCCCTGCTTCCTGATTTGCATATAATTATTGAATTGCATATAGTCATTGCCAAATGTGGACACAATTTGGAATTATTCGATGTAATTCTGAACCGAGTAAATCCATACACCATCAATTTTATTACACTTCTATAATAAGCCTGGACAAAAAAACTCTTGTGTTTTAAAATGACGACCATTTTAAAATGTATGCTTGAAACTGAGAAGCAATTTGTCTATCCCAACATTTGCACAGGTATTCTATATAACCATAAATTACATAATACTAAATTATTGTTGATACCGGTTTCATAGTATCCTCTTCTTATTACGAGTATACTATCCAAAAATTTATTGTTTATTGTTATTTCTTCTTTAAATGGAAATTCACACAAAAAAGATGCAATTCTATTTCAAAAAGTTTGGTTCTAAACTTGCATTAAACTCAGTCAATATTGCGAGAAGTATGGGGCTACTTAATATCTATCTATGTACAAGTTTTAGGTCACCCGTTTAATCAGCCATACTATCGCGTATTTATTACCTCATCGTTAACACACATAAATAAGTCGTCCGAAAGACGCGCCATACCGCTACTGAGAAGTACGTATGCATGTGCATTTATTTAGGTCAAGTTTAACCTATTCTAAGCGTCTCAAGATCAGAATAATCTATGCACAATTATATAGTCAGACATATAGAACCATCCTTATGTTATATCGATGTACATATATGTACACATAATGTACATATGAGTGCATTACCTGTACAATTGACATTACACTGTTTGTGTACGGATCAATAAAATATCCCTACGATAGTTACTACTACATGGACGATAAGAATTTCAATGTATATTTTACTTCCTGGTTTTGTCTGTATGTATATCATTAGTTGCGTGTTTTTTTGGTCTTCGACGTCTGAGTGGAGCCGCTTAAAATTTATCTTTCTATTATGATATTTTTATTCATACTTCCTGCGAATACATCACAAAATTTGAGCGCATTTTTTGTTGTATAAATTCTTTCAATTCGTATCCTTATTTGGCAATGGGAGATTATTATATGTAATGATAATCAGCATCGGTCTATAGTGAGTAATAAATATTTTTCAAGGGTATCTTAAACTGTCTATTATGATATATGTATGTATGTACATATGTACATGCTTACATTAATCGAAAAAAATGTGAACATACTACGCCTAACGGAATTAAATTTTGTTTAACACCAGCTAAGGGTGTTTTATACAACAGAATTGTGTATTATCAGGTAGGTAGTTCAGTGTTGGTAAATGTATACTGGTTCTCCTCGAATGAAATACAAACATCCCACAAATCCTTATTGCTAAGATACACAAATGTTTTTGTCGAACTTGGTCCTAATCTAGCTTTTATACTTTGGTATGTGAAGTATATATTCTAACTATTATCATGCTAGTCCCAGAAGAAGTATTGGAAGAAAAACTTGAAACCTATGAGCCAATAATGCTTTATAAAACGATTAACTTAAACAATATTGCATATAAATTATGTAATTGTAAATAATTCTCAGCTAACGCAAGGAGAAGCTTACACTGACAAGCTGCAAAGATAGCAAATTTGGTTTGAAGAAATCGAGACCCTGAGCGCTAAGACAAGTATGTAGTATTATCTATAAACATTTCTGTCCAATACTCCTAGCTACATATTTATTCAGTAGGGAAAGTCTAGGGATTCTGATTTGTATAAACACCACAAATGTCACTATATGTTCATTTGTCTTGCATCTTGCTAAGTAAACTTGTGGAAAATGTGTAGATTGTTAGAATATTTTCTATTCGTGAAGCCTTTCTAAACCAATTCTTACACTAATCATTATTATTTTACAATATCCTTGAATAACGTACTTATATACACTGTCATACACATATGCTTTTTTGAATTTATTGACAAGTGCTAGCCAGTATCTAATAGCATGGTATATGTGGTGACTATATGTATGCGTCCTCGAATCTGGGACTGGAACTGTGGCTTCTTGATGGATGTTCTGGAAAATGCTCTCCAACACCACATTAACATTTAACGCTAGATACGTATTTTTGCATCTAACTTGCCATATTCAGCACTAGAACTACACTAAACTAACTTAACTATACCTTGGTATTTATATATCTAATAATCAATACCAAATAACAATTTCGTCAATAATCTATATAAGTCTGTCCTTGGTCATGGTTCTGAATCAGAGCTTAACAATTGGTGTCTATTTTTATGAATGTAGATACTTTCAAATGTATAAACTTCCCGATTTGACCAAACAGTTTTTTTATCTTGAGGTTATTTATGGTTATGTTATGTCCTATAGTTAACATATATTGGGCGACACTAGAATTCTCCGGTGTTTTATATATGAAATATGTGATACCTATACACAATCGTTACACTTAATTTCATAAATTCCGGAACTTTACCCAATCTCTAGTTTGTCCTTTGGATTTCCTAAAAGATTTTTGATTGTAGTGGAAGATGTACAGCAGAAATTAGTCCGTTCAATTTTGAATCTTAAACGGATCATTGATATCGCTAATTACAATGGTTTCTCACCTAGTATAATTTACAAAAATTTATCAAAATTAGATATAGGGAACACATCCGAAATTCCACAACTTTACAATCTTTAAATCCACCAAAGATATTTATAAAACTGTCTTTTACTCCGCGGCCTATCAAAGATTTGCTGCTTTGACATCTTCCAATAAACCTTTTAAGAAATCCAAAGGACAAACTAGAGATTGTGCAAAATTCTGAAGTTTATGAAATTAAGTGTAACGACTGTGATCAAAAGGTATATTAGACAGACAAAACGATCTATCAATACTCGTTTCAAAGACCATATGGCACATTTCAGATATAAAATACTCGAGAATTGTAGTGTCGCCCAACGTACATATGTTGACTACTGGACATAACATAACCATAGATAACCTTAAGATAGAAAAACTATTTCGTCAGGTTTGCGCTTTTATGCATGTGATACGATACAGGTATTAAATTGACCTAATTAGTAGTTTATATAGGATTTATTTTGCATAAATAAGTGAGATATTTGCTTGTAGTATATTCATGTATGGCAAGTGCATGCGTTTGTGGTTTGTTGTAATTTACACTTACACGCTTTGAAGATGTCGTCTATCAGTGTACCAATCTCGGTCCGCTTAGGAGATCTTCGAAACGTCTTTGTGCATGCTAAGAATGTTTAATATAACATCAAATAAGTATACACACCAAAGAGGGAATTTGGAACGAACAATGTAGTTTAGTAGTTTTAGTCTAGTACTACATAAGATAAACATGCTAAAATGCAAATAAACGTTTCAAGGAATTTCAAACACACTTTTGCTCATTTATTGCAGTCATTATTATCATTAAAGATTTCTTGAAAAATGTATTACTATTAAGTAACATAAATGTTAAATGGCATCATAGTTCGAGTCTCTAGTTTAAGAGCTTCCGGATATTGACCGCATCATAGTAGCTTTTAGCTTGACCTTTGCGTGTTTAGAATTGGTTGTTGGGAGTTTTTAGTGCACTGTAATACTCAACTATTTGTAACTGTTTGTTGTTATTAACTTCGTATAATATTTTATTTATCTGCACAATATCGAAAGCAATTAGTACTAAGTACTTGATACTATTAGATTCTTTCAACGAATAAAAGTGCAGCTTTTCTTATGCGGCTTTCGAATATCTCAATAGAAATAAATAGACCATGTATATGTTGCATTTTCAAATCTTACCTCAATTATCAATCATACCCATATTAATTCATTGGTAAACTAAAGATATTACTTTAATATATTTCAAATAAACTAGAATTTATTCTTACTTAATTATAGAAATCAGCTGCTTCCTGTGATTAGTTCGTAATGTTCAATCGCAAGTAAAATCACAAGCATCTCTAAAAATAAGCGTTTCTTAATAAAAATAATAAAATAAAATTCTCAACTTATCGTTCTATACAGGGTGTCCGCGATATACAAAGCATTGCCATGTTAAGGGATGATAGCTGTAACGATTTACAAACAAAAACATTTAATACACCATGGGTCTATCTGTAAGCGTAAACGAGAAAAAAAAATATTTCTAAAAAACCTTATTTGATCAAACTGTACAAGAAAACTTATCCATACTGCTTCTTAAATAACCAAAAAACCATTTAGAGTTGAAACTAACTGAAAATAACGACGAAAACGAATTATTTAATACTTTGAAACTGAGGCGTGGTGTTATTTCTCTTACCCCATACTGTACACATATTCAATAGAAGCACATCTGCAACACATGTTTATACGACCTTGAACTACATTAGACCATTGTATCGTACCATATCGTACGAATTCAATGGCCATACGTTTTAAAAATATCCGATAAGTAGCAAAGAGTTATCTTTGCGTTTTTTTTTAATAATGTTATGACAATAAAATCGATGCTATGTTGAAGTTAGAGTGAAAAGGGCGTGTTTAATAACAGCTTTCGATCGGTAACTAAAAATTTAAGTTTAGGGAAAGTTGCATTAAATGAAAACAATGTAATAATAGTGCAATTATGTCAGGGCGCTTTAAGCTCTTTCGTAAAGGCTACTACAAAAGTTCTTTTCTTTTATTTGTGATAAATTGGTGGTCCTAAAAAGACCTTCTTGAGATACAGGAGAAAATGTATTACAGGAAAGGCTCGATGCGTTGCCTATTTGTAAGAACACACGCCTGTAATCGTCGGATAAATCCTGCACTGATCTGTTGTCGCTGTACAGTATACGTCGAAGTTGTGTGACATAACAAATAATTTTTTTTCTCGTTTACGCTTACAGAGAGACCCCAGGTGTATTATATGTTTGTGTTTCTAAATCGTTGTAGCTATCATCCCTTAAATGCATGCTTTGTATATCGCGGACACCCTGCATACTTTATCCACAGTACCTATTTAATGAAAACGAATAAAACTGTACTTATACATGTATTAAAACATCGAACTAACATTCAGAATCATCCAAATAAAACGAATTATGTATGTCTTGTTTGGTGACAGTATTATAAATATAAAAATGTAAGATTGATTACTCCCCAAGTTCATCCGTATAGTTTCCGAATTGTTTTGTTCGAAACAATGTTTACGGGGTGACAACTTGCAAATGGTGTCATAAATTTCAGTAGAACTTAGATCTGGAAGGAGTAAACGTATCTATGTAACTTTTAAAGGTCTATACAAAGATCCAGTTTGTTAAAGTAAACGTCCAGATTAGATGTTAGAAGTTAATTTTCCCGAATGGATTGAATAGGGAAAAACCATTATTTCTACCTTAACGCAAAAACGTAATTCTTGCAATTTTTTTGCTTATCTCAAAACCGTCAATTCTGAAACATATAGGTATACATATGTACTCTTTTTAGCAGTTGAGAAAATTAAAAACGCCACAAAAATTTAAGCAAAAAAGTTTTTAAGATTCATGTGTATGGTTTAATCATATTATGTTCTATTATAACATAATAAGTCAAGTTACGTGTCATTTGTCATTATCATTACGTATTTAGGAATCTTTATATGAGTTTACCTCGTTCATTGTTACGGAACTGCTGAAGTTTACAGAGGCTTACTAATGTTTAGGGGTGAGTTAATACTTTACGAAATTTGGTAAAAAAATTGAAAGAACAAGTAGTGTACATGACATCAAGAAACGGAAAAGGATACACGATGAAGAAGATGCTGCTACAATACTGGATCTAGATTCTGTAGAAACAAATCCGATATTATACCCACGAAAAAGGTGACTTAATTAGAAAAATACATGTACTAATTAATTGGCAAATTACATTCACAAAGAATTTTTAATGAAAACGGAATTAAACCTTCTAAAGCGATTTATGATGATGAATTAAGAAATGGTGATGATGCTCTGAAATTTCAGCAAAAACGTTTTTTCGGATGAATCAACATTTACAACCAATTGAAAAGTTGCAAACCAAAACTGTATATTTTGGTCGAGAGAAAATCCTAATTTCAAAATTGCAACTAAAAGTCAGTATTACAAAAACGTTAATGTGTCGTGCGGTATTATACATGGAACAATCATCGGTCCGTGTTTTTTTATTGAAAATGTGAGTCAACATAAGTACATATGTACGTTATTTGGAGTTGCTTAAAAATTTTTAATTGCCTGTAATAAGAGGCCTTACTTCAAAAATGTCTATTTTCAACAAGATGGGTGGTTTGCTCACCTGGAGTAAGCCCATTGTTCTCTAATTTTGATAACAATATGGAAATATTAAAACAAAAATTACGGAAACGGTGAATTCTGACTACTATTACTGAAGATATGGCCCACTATGTTTATAAAGAATTTGTCAATATAGCTGAAAAACGTGTTGGAGGATACCTCGTTGAATAGAATAAAATGTTTTTTCTTTAATTTTTTCAGCTGCTAAAACGAATATTGTATTTTTCAGAATTTGTGCTTTTGAAAGAAGCAAAATATTTTATAAAGAATGCCATTTTTGCGTTAGGGCCCAAATAAAACTGATTTCTCTAATATTCAGTCTAATCAGGAACACTGTTTATATTGGCAAGTATCTTGTGTAAATTTTTGGTATGTGTTAAATTTCCGACTCTTATAGCCTATATATGATGCCTCATGCCTATATTCAACAACCCTTAAAAACAATTTTGAAAACATATTTGGTAAAGACCGCATGATTACAGTTATCGAAATTTGCTTTATTATGTTGCTTACCCCAAAGTATTAGTGTGTATGTAAACCACGAATAGTACAATTCCTATTGTATTACAACGGGGACAACATGTAATCGTGCTTACTTTTGGAAAAATTCTTTAAATTCAGGTCAATTTAAAATCAAGAATATTTGTTCTACATTCACATTACAAACAGCCCCATACCCCTCCTCACTGTCATGTCAACAGTATAAAGGAATTAGGTGTTATCATTGATTCTGAATTGACATTTAATGATCATGTAGAATATATTGTCGCCAAGTGTTATTGGGATTCCTTATTCGATTATGTCGAGAGTTCAAAAGTGTAGCATGCCTTAAAGTATTATATGTATTTTGCTTATATCAACAGTGTAACTAGCTATTGCCTTGCTGGTCTTTAAAAAAAGTGATTAAGAAATATTTAGTATCAAACGCTTTCTAGACTATAGAGGAATTCTTGTCTAATGATTTCAATGATATACAGGGTGTTTCCTAAGTAATCTAAAATATTGTATGGGGCGCTTCGTCACTCAATTTTAAGACGAAAAGTTCATATAAACATGTGTGATAAGTCTTGTCGTTAATGAGATACAGGGTGTTGAATTGTTTGTAATAAATCAGCTGTGATTGTATTTGAAATTAATTTTTCCTGGTGACGCTACTGGTTTTTAGAAGTATTACGAAAAACATGCTTATTATAAGTGACGTTTGAAGTAACGTTGACAACTGTGTCAAACCTCAAAACCAACGCACGATACAACGAACAATAAATTTTTAATAGTACGATCTTTTTGTGTTAAGTTAACAACGATGCCTGTGTTTACTAATGCTGAAATGGCTAATACGCACTTCTTGTATGGATTAGCTAATGGTAATGCCTTAGAGGCTAGACGTATGTATGCCCAGCGTTATCCTAATAATCGTTTACCATGTTCAGATACGTTTACTAAGCTACATATTCGTTTACAAGAAACTGGAACTTTTGCCAAATCAAAGAATATTATTGGACGACCCAGAACTGTGAGAACTCCACAATTGGAAAACCAGATTCTTCAAATAATTGATCAACATCCAGAAACGAGTATCAGAAAAATTGCTGATGAACTAAATGTTGGTAACAGAACTGTTTGGAATATTTTAAAAGATAACTTATTGTATCCATATCACGTTCAACGTGTACAACATTTGCTACCTACTGACTATCCGCTTCGCATACAGTATTGCCAATGGATTTTAAATAAAATAGCAAACAATCCCAATTTCGCTGCCGATATTCTGTTTACGGATGAAGCCAACTTTTCAAGACATGGCATTATGAATTTTCATAATGACCACATATGGGCAAATGTAAATCTACATGCCATAATTGTAAAATGATTTCAACAAACATTTTCGGTCAATGTTTGGCTTGCCATCATCGCTGATTATTTAATAGGACCATTTTTCCTTCCTGCACGGTTGACCGGTGCGACATACCTTCATTTTCTAGAAAATGAACTTCCAGTACTTTTAGAAGATGTACCCCTTATTATTAGAAGGCGCATGTGGTTCATGCATGACGGAGCTCCTCCACATTTTTCATTGATTGTTCGCGAGTTTTTAAATAACGTATTTTCAGACTATTGGATCGGACGAGGATCTCCACACCCGTGGCCCCCTAGATTACCGGGACACAATCCTTTGGATTTTTGTGTGTGGGGATATTTAAAATCGCTCATTTACACAACCCCGATATTAAACGTACAAGATCTTCAAGATCGTATCATACAAGGCTGTAATCTTATTCGTAACAAACCTGGTATCTTCGAACGTATTCGGCAATCAATTAGACATCGAGCAGATGCTTGCATTTTAGCTGCAGTGGACATTTTGAACATATGCTCCGAAATATAATATTTTTTCTTTATGTTTAACACATGTTGTTGCTTCTAATAAAATAATAAAACATCCTGTACCTCATTAACGACAAGACTTATCACACATGTTTATATGAACTTTTCGTCTTAAAATTGAGTGACGAAGCGCCCCATATAATATTTTAGATTATTTAGGAAACACCCTGTATGATGTAATTTGTAATTTTTCCTTTTTTTCTGTCTTGACGTATGTAAACACTTTGTGGTACTGGCATGAATAAAGATTATTATGCATCTGTTGTTTGCAGCCGGAGATGCGCTACATATATAAACAGAATTTAGGGTATTCAGCGGAGGTTTGTGAAGTGTTTGTGTTTGAAATCTAATTATACATTTATTAATTATGCAGAATCTTGCAGGCATTTCAATTTACTATCTCTTTACAACAGGAGAAAAGTACGCGACTTAACTGTATTACATAAACTTGTAAACAATGTAATTAACTGCTCCGAACTTTTACTCTATCTTGATTTTCGTATGCCACTTCGCCATACCCGTGACCATCTTCTTTTCTACTTGCCGCGCCGTTTTACTTACATATTCATATATCAATTCCCCTATGGTGCGACTTATGCAATATTACAACGATCAATTAGGAATTGCTGATGATTTGGATATTTTTCTTCTCAACTTTTTACAGTTTAAACGAATATAACCCCCAATTTTAATTTATTGAACCAAAATTGCGGGCTAAAATATTTTATTTATTAAAAACATTTACTACAGCAAAATTAATGTCATTGGTATGGCCAAGCAGTGAGCGTCGACGCCGGCGAGGTGTCTCTTTCCCTTAATTTAGCTACCCAGGAATTTACCTGTAAAAGAAAAACAACCTGAGCAGTTCGGTCATTCGCGTATCAAACAAGTAGCAGGTTACACAAACAAAATGCTTAAATACGCTGTCAGTCTCGGTTCTCCCGTCGCTATGTCCTTGTGATTCGGGAGCTCGTGGAGCGCAGACCCCCCGCGGTCGCGAAGAAGAGCATGCAGAATCGCCCTGCGATTCCCCCGTGCCCTTATTTTTACAACCCCCGGGTCACCCAGTGCCTGCGGTCAACTTCGCCGTGCGGACCCGCCACCACGTCGCATGCCCCGCTAGGACGACTAGCCTATCAATTTGGTAAACACCTCTAACCAAAGCATGCTTCTAGTTAATCTGGCCACTTCGTAAATCTCTTACATTTAATAAATATCTAAATCGATCGTAAATATCTTAATCTAACTTTCACGGGAATAACAGAAATGCTCTGTGATTACACTCACCTTTAAGCGGGTTAAAACTCATCAACAAACCAACGCCACACACTCTTCACTAACTTTTACGAACTGCTCGCAAGTACTGTTTAGATATAGTGTTTAACCTTACGAAACAAAGAAGCAGAAACTTCGACAACGATCTTATACATTAGCTCATAGGCCTAGTTCTTCAAAATATTTACG
>SMLS01038043.1:0-10760 GCA_004785975.1 Popillia japonica | reverse complement strand
TTAAATTGAGCTTGAATTGAGCTCTTGACTAGGTATTTTTCCCTCTACCCGGGTTGATAAAATACTTTTTTTCAGATTATGCAACTAAACATACGATGGTCGAAAAAATGCCATAAGAGTGATATATCAATTTATCAATGGTAATAGGAACTTAAACTAATTCTCAAACATTTCGGTAAATTTAAAAAGAGCGTAATTAAAATAGTTTCACCAGGTAATTACATTAGCACATCCTGAATTGAGGAAAGAGAATTTAAGCAAAGTTAGATCAATATTAGACAAAATAGTTATCAAAACAAGAATTTTATGAAAAATTAATAAAAAAACGAGTAGGTACATAAGGTGTACAACATAGGTACTAAATTAAATTGTAAGATACATCATACCATCACATTCATTACCTACATTACATCACATAACATAAATGGAATTTTATTAAATTGAGCTTGAATTGAGCTCTTGACTAGGTATTTTTCCCTCTATAAAAAGCGATTATCATATGAAATAGTACATAAAAAAAGGAAATCAGGCAGACAATTTTACAGATTAATAACGCCTGAATTTTATTAAACCTCGACTAGGTCTTTTGTATGTTTTTCCTTAGTCCTTGAACAGACTTGACAAAAAATACATTGATATAAGGATCATTACTCTTATGATTATAAAATCATAATTCAAAAATATTTTATTTGGTTCGTGGAATTGTAAGCATAATCCTATATATCACTATCTTCAGATAATTTTATTGACAGGCGTAGCTAGTTGTTTATTATAATTATTTAGCACAAAATAAAGTCAATTTCGTCCACTAACGAAATGTTGTAACGAAACTGTCCAGTATGACCGTCGCGGCTGTTTTTAAAAGAGCAGTCATTCAAAAATTAAAAACTTATTAACTGGTAGAAACTACCTGCAAAATACTACTACACATAAGGGATCCAATCCATGTTTGCTAACTTCTCTGCATTAGATGTCTGAAGAGAGCGCCATATTTTGCGGACATGGCGAGATAAGCAGCTACTTTGCGGATGATACACTTTCGATAGGATTCGCATCCGTTGACTATGGTGGCCAAACCATGATTACTACACCATTTTCATGTTTACAATCCATGCAAAGACGGTTCGGTGTCTTGGGTCTCTTCTATATTTGAGCTTTCAAACCACTTTTTTCCGATCTGAGAAGTCCTGTTTTATACAGCTCAACCATCATTGTGGCGTTTAAGTTCCTACTGAAGATGCATAGAGTCCCAAAACATTGCAGCCGTCTTTACACAGATTGCAAAATGAGAAATGGTGTAACCATAGATTGGCCACCACAGTCACCGGACGCGAATCCTATCGAAGATGTATGATCATGAAACGTAAACTTCAAAGAAAGCATATATCTTGTGCAAAACAACTATCTTATCATGTTCGCTAAATATGGCGCTCTCTTCAAACATCTAAAGCAGAGAAGTTAGTGGAAAGCATGCGCAAGCAATGTGAAACAATTATCGAGAACGTTGGCGATTGGACCCCTTATTAATATAATGCGTAGGTAATAGTATTTATTTATTTATTACAGATCTGTAAACAGGCAAAAGCCCTTAACACAGATACTTAATAAACAGAAAAAAAATAAATAAAACTATTTTGTATCTAGTTTTTTTCAGATACTAATTTTTTAATTTTTGAATAACTGTTCTATTAAAAACAGCCGCGACGTTCTTACTGGACACGTGTATGTATGTACATGCATAGGTTCTGGAAATTTTTAACCCAATAGAGTGTACCTAATTTTACCCAAAAAAATAGAAGAAATATCAAGAAAAGAGATAAGTACTTAAAGGCCATAAAAATATATATAGTATGCGGAATTGCAAGTGTTATCATTGACCTAACAAGTGGAAAAACTATCTAAATAATAAGTATGCGGAATAGAATGAGACCTTTTAAGCTTATAAATGCCAGGTCCAAAATGTATAATTTCTTTGTCAGATATAAAAATTCTTTGATAAAAAACTATTCGAACGATTGTGCAAGTTGTAGTGTTTAATCAAATTGTAATGTTAATCTATACTGCAGGAATAACAACAGCATGGCTAGTTAAGCAATTGAGGCGCATTGTATCTATACGCAATACATACATAGAACAAGTGCCCATTAAATGAAATTCACACTCTCACTGGTGAAGGTGACTTTGATCCGTGAACAATTTTGTACTAAATTATATGTCTAAAGATAGAGTTGGCTAAAGTAACCTCCTCATATATCTCTCTTGAGCTACCTATATGATATAAAAAAAATAAAATTCTATAATTTTATTGGGAAACAAGAAAAAATATTGTGTTTACATGAACACACACAAACTTTAAATAAAATTAGAAGTTATTATCTGGAATAATAAGTACAGACAAATAAATCATTGAAATATAAACTTCTGCATTTCTGGAATGAGAGACATATTTTCAGAAACTTTTTTCGGTTCTTCAATCACGTTCAAGTCTGCCATGGGGCAATAGCTTGCCTTTGGAACTTGGGGCTAACTCCAAGTTTTATTCCCACCACCAAGTGAACTTCACAAAATAGTAGTCTTACTCAGTCTTACTAATATTAATGACAGAATACGATGATGTTTTCTATAATTGGCTGTTACCGACAAATTTTACATGTATCTTTTTTATGCTTGTAACATGACTATAAAAAAACTCTTCCCATAGGTACCTAATGTATCAAAAGAGATATAGGTATTTACAAAATCTACGTAATTTGTGCCAATACTGTACATTTAATAAACTCCCGATGACGATTAATCTCTGAACTTAAAATGTTAGGTTCTACTTGTCATCAAAAAATGATACCTGAAATAGCAAAAGTCACCTTACCGAGCCAAAGTCACCTCGCTTTATGGCAATAGAGAAATTCTACATTTTTGATCTGGTGTTTATACGCTTAGAAGGTTCATCTGGGTTTCCTCCATCATCCCACAATTTTTTTAAGTTGTTTTTCCGCACACTGTTACCAACACAAAAAAAAATTAGAAAATTATTTATAAAGTCTTACTTGGTTTGGCTCTAACTTCTACAATCACAGATTGTGCGATAAACATTATTAACTTAAACGGCTAACGACAGTTAATAATTTACTTGTACCGAAACAGTATGTTTGCAAGTATGTAGTTTAATTAATTCAGCATTCGGTCGAATAGTTACCGTAATTACCAAGGTTGCACCTTAACTGCTTTGTCAGGATTATGATATAACTTTGATTTTGAAAATGTTAAAGCAGATGTTAAAACAGATACTGAAAATTTAAATTTAAGCTCTTGACTAGATATTTTTGCCTTGTTTTTTTTTCTAGTTATTATTATAAAAAGCGATTAACCTAATATGAAATAGTATACATACATTAAAAAACAAATTAACGCGGTCAATTTTAGAACAGATTAATTACACCTGAATGTTATTAAATCAAAAATATTTTATTTGGTTCGTGGAATTGTAAACATAATCCTGTAATATATATATATCACTGAATTTCTTTGTCTCTAGATAATTTTATTGATAGGCATGGCTAGTTTATTCTAATTATTTAACACAAAATAAATGTGTCGAAGAAATATCTAGAAAATAGATAAGAAATATATATAAAAACATACTAAAAAACAATAAAAAAGTTGTTTATAAAGTATTACTTGGTTTAACTCTTAAAAGCTTCTACAGCCACAGATTATGAGATAGATTCAACTAACCTGACAGTTGTATTTGTCCCACTTCCGTGCTTCAGGATCTGCTTCTTGTAAGGTGGTCCGATCCCAATCTTGTTACTGTATAATACAGAGTTCAGTTAATGTTAAAATAAGAATAGTTACATTATACAGAAGCATATGATGCGAATTGCGCTTAGTAAACTCAATAGCTTAGACGACTTTTTGATGCTTTAAATTATCCGGTTTGGCATTTAATAATATAATTACCTATACCATAACAGTTCAAAACTTACCACATATTAAAGTAATTCTTAGATAAATATGGAATAATTTTAACTATAAATGACTTATCACTTACATGATTGAACATATTCCTATGTGATATTGTAAATACATTAATTTGTAGATGTAGTATTCTTAAATTAGGTAAGTACGTTTGGCATTACAGAAACTAATAGTTTATTATTATTTATGCGTTGCTACGGCGATGCATACTTTTTGTTTTTCTAATGTTATAAGAATGCAGCGCAACAGTAAGCAATGGATACCATCGAAATATTGTAGCAATTATTTGTCAAGTGTTCTGCCATGTATGCGTATATTTGGATGACACTAAAATTGGAAACATATTTATCTAAGTAAAATATAGTTCTCTACAACAAAACAGGCTACTATTTAAAGCAAGTGTAAATTATGCTTACATGATAATTGCAAAGGCACGTTTGACGTAACACACGTAGTTTTGACCAGTCACGGTAATACGATTTTAATTATGCCAAAAAAAGGCAAAGCGCACTAGAACTTAGCCCGTTTTGTTAGTTAGCAGCTATCAATCAAGCCGTTTCCGATCAACGAAAAAAAAATGTAACCCTGTCATGTGCAGTGTGCTATTATAGCCGCCATTAATACACTTGTTCATTAGTACTTATTGTGGCGTATTTTATTTAAATATTTTACTTGAATTTTTACTATTCAAAAAGTCTATACATCGAATTACAAGTTATGACTTAAAACCTTAAATATAATACGTATCACTTAATTGTACATAACAATTATATTGATAGGACTTACCTGTAGGAACCGACGGTTATCATACTCACAACACGAGATGTAGCAAGATGTAGGCGGATGTAGGGTAGACGCTTTGTGCGCGTGGTAGCGAATGTTAATTTACATAAATACCGCGAAATTCAAATATTTCATACTATAATATAACAGTTATTTAACGAATAAATGTGTTAATAGTTGCAATTAAAAATTGAAGCATTTTAACATAGAGTGTTAATTGAAATTATTAATCACCCAATTAAATTATGAGTTAATTAGAATACTTACAGCTATGTATGTGATTTGTGACACTTCCCACCAAATACTCACAAGCTCATTAATTTTTATATGACAGATGTAGAGTGCAGTAATACCGGCATGATTTTCTGTCATTTCCTGTAGGTCGAGAAGGTCTAATTTTGAAATTATGGCGCGCTTTGAGTTAAATTTCTACATAGACCATATCCAAAATAGCTTGATTTTAATTGATTTTCACATTGAAAAACCATTATAGATATTAATAAATGATTATGATTAATAAATGAAAAATATACTAATAAACCGGTAACGAAAACTGTTATCTATAAATGAACTTGTATTTTACTTGTTTACTGGTTTCTGGAAATTCTTTAGGTTAGGTTACTATGCCATTGAAACAATCTATCTATTGTTGTTTTATTTTCGATGATATCAATGCCCACTATTTATTGCAACTACTGTTTATCTCACATTTATAATAAATTTATGCTAACAAGGAAACACCGACAGGTGACAAATTTCGATTTCAATAAAACTTCACAAACTGGGCGTTTTCGAATTATTGCTTGGTGTAAAACTAGACCGCACCAACTTATGTGCTCGTGTTCGACTTAAAAAATATGCACTGTATGTCTATACTGTTTCCTATTTCTATATACTGTTCAATTTAATAAAATGTTGCACCAAGTGCCGCACTAGCGCACTAAATACAGCACCAGCTTTTGAATAGTGTCACGGTTCTATTTAATATGGCTGTTTCGTACTTACCGTGATCTGAGGGCCTAGCTCCGTTCTTGGGGCTGCTCGGTATCCTTACTTATAACTTAGTAGTAAAACACACAACACGTACTGTACTCAAAATTTTCTTCATTACTTCTTGACACTTACTTTATTACTTATTTACAAACCTATATCTACTTAAACCTCTAGGTATATCTTACTTATCCTAACGTTGTTTTCTAACTAACTTATCCTATCATAGGTCATCGGTCAATCCCTGTCCGAGATCGCCTGTCAGCACATCCGGTGTTTACGTCGCATCCGTCGCATGGATCTGCTGACAAGGATCCCGTAATCCGATCGATGATCTAGTATTCTTCTATGTAATGGAACTTTTGGTGGCATTACCCTCCCCTTCCAAGAAATATGCTCCAGCATATGAATAAAAGTTTGGATCATGGCGCTGCCACCAAAGTTCCATCACCCTAACCTAAACTTAAATGTACTCCTCAATCAGCAGTTTCAATTTTCAGGTGAATCTTAAAGAAATTTGATTTTATAACTATAACTTTTAATTAATTGGATTGAAGATCCAAAACTTGATAATTTATCATAAAAACCATTATTATGACTATAGCTTACGTTTAGCAGCGGTAGAGGAAAGACGGCTAAAGTGGCCATCCTAACGAATTTTAATAAAAATATGAAACACCTGAACTTTTTACAAACCTCTAAATATGGATATAAATTCTACAGTCCCTAACGAAAAAAATCGTATAGTCCTTCGTCCATTTAAAAGTCTTTCTTTTAGTTTTACATGTGTTTTCATAAAACCTTGCAAAGTGGCCACTCCAAGTCGGATAAAGTGGCCATGCACTGGCTGCTTTACTCAACGAAGTTTTTTTAAATAAAACAAATGGAATCCGTTAGACAACCATGTTTATTTTACAAAACACAATTTAAAATTGACTAATTTAAAATTGAATAATTAATGTTACATATTTTTAATGTAATTTAAAGGGGCAATTATGAAACAGGTACAGTGGAATTCGGTTGCAACGAAAGCGCAGGGGACCGACGAATTAACTTCGTTGTAACCGATTTTCGTTGAATACGAAATTGCAAAAATAATGATGACGTATGATGGTGGTTCTTTTTGCGTGTTTCTGTCAAGAGTATAATAAACAACAAAAGCAAAATATATGATTTATTGAATGTAAATGGATGAAAAGTATTTACATAAACGTATACATCCTCTATTTAAAAGTAAACTCATACTTCAACAATTAACAAATGAAAAAAGTCAGTTATTTTACTTTGTCTTATATAAAAAGTAGATATTTTATCCATATTATTTTCAATCTGCGTTAGTAAATCGAGAAAACCGGCAGCTACAGTATGCTTTAAATATTCGAAAAACGTCCTTACTTCTAATAACGACAGTCTCGCACAATGTATAGTAACAATATCATCACCTGTTTGATGTGCGATATCATTATAGAGCATTGATAGTCATCGTCATATCCTAATCCTTTACTGAAAGAAGTTGCTCTTTTTAGAATAATGGCCCAATAATTGGTATGTTAGGCCGCCACACACTTCCTACATTTGGATCCGATTGTCTGAAACGATTGTCGGATCAGGGCATCTGACGCTCAGACACTAAGGGCTGCCACACACTTCCTACATTTGGATCCGATTATCTGAAACGATTGTCGGAACAGGGCATCTGACACTTATAAGTTTATACGATCGATTTGGTAGGACGCACTGCTCTTGCATCCGAGCCGAATGTCCGATCCGATATCTGATCGTAGGTGTGCGATATGATCGTATAAACTTATAAGCGTCTGAGCAGATGCCCTGATCCGACAATCGTTTCAGACAATCGGATCCAAAGGTAGGAAATGTGCGGCAGCCCTTAAGAGTTTCGTTGTTGCTTGAACCAGTTAAGCAGTACTTCATCTAGATCTTCAAACGTTGTAATTTTCAGTCTCTTACGTACTTTCGAATTGTACGGAAAACATTTAATCAGCTTCTCCTCGTTCTTTAATAATGTAGAAGTGGTAAATTATATTTACGACATACATACATACGTCTGCCTTTTTAGCACCAGAATTCACTTCTCCTATTGTGGCAATTTTATCGGCGATATTCATCAATTGTTTCCGCTTTACCGTTTTATCGGACATTTTCCACATTAAATTATTATTATACTAATAAAATAAACACACAACTGTTGCTACAGATAAGTAAATCACTGTTGCAACGAATGAAGGCGTACTCATTAAGATCGCACCAATTCACAATGTTGCAGAAAAATTCGTTGAATCCGAAATTTGATGAATAAACGACAGAGAATTGTTTTGTTCAAAGCGAAGTTTCGCTGTAAAGAAATTTGCTGTATCCGAAATACTTAACATTAGATCTAATACCCAACCAACCTAAAGCATGAACTTATTTCGCAAAAACCGATATTTCGTTGTAACAGTCTTCGTAGTAAGCGAATTCCACTGTATTTAACAAAATTCACATTCAAACTCATCATCTTCTTGTTCCAACCGGCACACTCTTTGTGGACTCAGTACTTGCACCTAGACCAACGTATCTACCCTTCATTCTGCATCGCCATCATTCTCATCATCTTCTTTAGACTTTTTATTGCTTGGAGGTTATGTTTTGGTTGAATTTTGCTTTTCTTGTGAGTTTCTTTTACTCACTCTGATTTCGTTTTGGATTTTTTTTGAAAAAGTTTCCTTTTTTTTAATCAACATCTCTTCATCTTTCTTCCTTTTCTCTGCGACCAATTCAACTTTATAGAGGCTTGGAGTGATGATCGCAGGCTTTTCTTTTTTACAATTTGCGCTTCTTATTTGTTTTTGCTCTCTTATTTGCTTAGGTAAAGGATTGATATATATCTCTTGAACTTATATAGAATTCTTTGTACGTGTTTGGAGGTGATTCTCATTCGTTTTGTATTTGTATATCAAGGAGTTGGATGGTCTAGATTTCCGGTAGGTTGAAAGGAATCAGCGCTTGAAAAGGGCACATGACTTGTTACCAACTGAGTGGCCACTTTACCCGTTTGGACGCCATATTAGAAATTGTAGTTAGGATTCTAACCAACATAGCTGAAGTTATCAACAAACATATTGATTTATACGTAAAAACAAGCTGTTTAAGATGAGGCAACGCAAATAATTATTAATGTACATAAAATCAAGGCAATAGTGACGATATTACTTTCCTTACATCAGAGAGTTGAAAATCACAAAAACTTTTACTAAATAAAAACAAGTCGAGATATTGGCACCAAACTCACAGACAATACTGATCGCGTCATATATGAACTAGTTGGCCGCTTCCTGCCATGTTGCAGCACTATTCAATGCATGAAACCAACAATGGTCACTTTACCCGCACTGGCCACTTTTCCCGCTCTTCCCCTACTTTTCACAATAGAAATTACATTACATGCTTCGAAATTCATTGTTCGACTTTCTCCCAGTGTACTACCCTTTCCGAATCTTCCAGCTTTGCTCATTGTAGTGATGGGATGTGGACGTGCCCGAAGTTGCATGAATTAGCGTATGTGGAAAAGTGAAAAGTGAAAGAATGTCTGCGAAATCACTGCAGATCTTCTGTCTTTCCGAGATGCGTAGACCGACTTCTTGATATGAATGTTTCCTACCCTACTCAGTTCAGACAGGATGCTCATGATGTGTGACGAATAGCCCGGTTAGAGATTTTCGACGTAGCTCCACACCATTATACTAGTAAAGTTGGGCATCGCTTTAGGGAATGTAGGTGCTCCAAGGGTTGGTGTCGATACATGTAACAATGAATTTAAACAACTAATATCATGCAACAACAACAATTTTGGTAGCCGGCTTCAGATCTACCTTACAACATCTACCTTCTGGTAGTACAAAGGTTCCTTCGTCGTATGACTTTAATACCACGGTAAGTTCCATTACATAGAAGAATATTAGATCATCGATCGGATTACCCGATACTTGTCAGCAGATCCATGCGACGGATGCGACGTGCACACCGGGTGTGCTGACAGGCAATCTCGGACAGGGATTGACCGATGAACGGAGTTAGGCCCTCAGATCACGGTAAGTACGAAACAGCCATATTAAATAGGACCGTGACACAGTGGTGGAGCCGCCGGGCATTTTGTCGACAATTCCCTGCAACATGACCTGATTTATTACTACGCTAACATATTGGGTGTCCATCCGTAGTTCGCGATCTAGAGAATTGACTCGATGATGGATTTTGCCTAAAGCGCTGACCTTGTTATCGGGATTTGCGCGATTGTAACCGCCATAATTTCGATGGTTAATACGTGACGTGTTGTTTAATTCAGATAGAACTAAACTTTTTATTTCTTGGGTAATGATTCTTAGTAGTTCTTGGACGTCTTGGCTATTTTCCTTATAACTGGGTTGAGATTTCAATTTTTCGGTGGAATATAAACTTCCCTCCCGTTCCGTCTCTGAAATTGAATCTACTACGCGGTCACTCAACGTGTTAGGTCTACTGATATTAATCATAAATATGCCTGTAGTATGGTAAATGTTTTTCAGAGCACTGGCTAAAAGATAGTGAAATACTCAACACTGTACTAGCTAGATACTCTCTCTGTAGCAATTTCACTAGAAAGGACTCAAAGGGCGGCGGAGTTTCAATTTATGTGCGCTCTAAATGTAACTATAAAGTTATAGACGAGTTAGGTACTTTCTGTGTTGAAAAACAATTAGAAGTATGTGGTGCGAAATTGATTATGAGGGAAGGGTCCTTAGCTATATAATCACAATGTATGACCTCCAAACGGTGAATTGGAGGTACTCATTGAACAATTGAATTGTATACTAGAATATGTAACTTTAAAGGTTTGTGCGAATATTATACTGAATGGTGATCTCAATACTGATTTTCTTGTGAAATCTGTTACAAGTGATATTTTGCGTGATTTACTTAATGTTTATAACATACGATTACTTGAACCAACTAAAATTACTCCAAATACGGCGGCA
>SMLS01038042.1:0-12999 GCA_004785975.1 Popillia japonica | reverse complement strand
CACAATTTTAAAAGTGCCTGTGAGTTTTCGTTCATTAATTCTTTAAAAAGGCCAAACGTTTGGACAAGCCTCAATACAGATTGTAAACCCGACACGCGACGCTTCGTACATTTGGTGTCCCGTCAAAGCACTGCCTGCTATTTTATATCCAAATCGTATCGAAGGAAACAGTCCTTGGTAATTCTATAAAGATTTTCAGGTGTCGTATCGCCAGTTTAGTAAAACCCGAAAAATTCTTCACTTGCTTGAAAATCGTCCTGTACATATCTTAATGAGAAAAAAACTTGCTCCAACCGCGTGATGTCGGCAGCCATAACTTCGGTCGAGAGTTTCTGTAGGACGGCATCTGTTTGGAGTTTTAAGATTTCTCCGATTGTATTATGGTGTACTTAGCCATTTATAACTGCATTGTTTTATCCAAGCATCTAACTCAGGAACATTGTTTGTTCGCATTCGCAAGACGCCCATGAACTTCGATCTTCAGTCGCCGACCCTACTAGAAGAGCTAGAAGCAGCGATCACAGCAGAATGGAGCCAGGTGAGTCCAGACTACATCAGAGGTCTTTGTTTTTGGGTTAGTTCTCCATTTGTTATACTTATTGTAGCATACAAGTTACGGTCTACGGTTTTTCCTTTGCAGTTTATTATGTTGGTGTAATATTCAGGTACAGACCATATAATTTTGAAAAAATACAAAATATTCGAAAAAAACGGTTGCTTCCATATTTTTTTTGCGGAGTGTACTTGGTTATAGCGTTTAATTTGGTACAAATTTTTTAACAAAAGAATCTTTTAAACACGACAGCTGAGATCCTTTACTCTTAGCGTAATTTAATGTTTTTGATCCTCCCTCGTATACAATCACATTTTAGGTAGATGTGATGAGTGTTATTTTAGTTTTGAAAGCATGCCGACATAATTTGGAAAAAATTACTGCCCCACTTCCTGCGGGTCACCGTATAGGACAACTGATCAGGATTTTATGTATTGAATAAGTGAGTCAAGATAGTTCTAATGTAAAAAAAAATAAAGTAGGTGTACATATATATTATTTCGCAAAGACCATCTTTTCAATGGTATAAGTTAGCCCGAGGTTGTCATAAATAATTTGCAAGGTTCGTTGACATCAGTGGAGCCATTCAGGCAGTTCTATGTAACAGAGACATACAAGTTGATTGACGCCCCCTTTTTAGACTATGAGTAAGCTAGAAGTACTAGAATAGGTAATCATTTGTACCTAACTTTCTGCTTAATTTCTTTTATATACCGTTGACATGACCTCTACGTATACAAAATTCTATGATGGCGTCATAATTGTTTCTCTTAATGGCACAATTAATAACAGAACCAGATTTACTAAATAAGCTGCTACCGTTTATTAATTGGAGGAATGAATTGGAACTTCACTAATACCCCTGGTAAAACATATATTTCAACTTACTCAAATTTGTTTTGTGGAGATTTATCAAGAATTAATATTCTGTCTTTGTCCATAAAACACAACCTACCTTACCAGAAAACATAGTAAAAGAAACGTTCGTCACCTGAGTAGCTGCTTAGGATTTCGCGCGATTTGTGAAAGCCGCATAAATATGCTCGGGATCGATATGTATGGCATATATAGAACAGATTCAGAGGTCGCTTACCTTTTACAAATGGGTCAGCATTTGGGCTTGCGCTCCAGCGCCAGGGTGGGGATAAAAAGGGACAAATCGAGTGTGGAAATAGGAAAATACAACATGCCCGTGCGATCGTGAAAATCGTCGCTTTTCCAAATCCAGTTTTTTCCGACTCTTCCGTGATTATATACTTTTTAGGGTGGGATTGATTTTACGTAGATTATTTTTGTTGGTGTGGTGAGTGCGTTTCAGTAAGTGACCGTCGATTTGTTTTTACAGGAAGTGCTCTGTGGACATGGATCCTCCAGGTCCCGATGTTATGGACTTTTCCAAAAATCCACTTCTCTGCCCGATTTGTCATGATTACTTTACGGAACCTTGCATTCTGAACTGTTATCATACTTTTTGCGCTAGATGCCTGAGAGGCAGAGAACAGGATAGAAAATTGATATGTCCCTATTGCAGGTACCACTTAATATTTAAGTTATAGAAGCATCACATTGGGTATAATTAAACTTTAGTTGAAACAAGAATGCTCAAACCAAAATTTGTAGATTTATACAGAAGCACAATATAGAAAAGCAAATAATCACAGCATCAGACACAGTGTAATGTTCTGGAGCTAGCAGTTTTTTTTTCATAACCGTTTGTGTTGATTTCGTTTTATTTAAAAAATTAGACGTTAATATATTGGAAACCCATGTATGATATATTTGCAGACTGTGTAGAAAGCATGGACAATGTATAATTTAATGATAGAATCCATTAAGCATTATTTCTGTTTGTAGCAGATACATATGTATGTTCATATGTTGTAGAATTAGTGATACAGAGTATAATTGAAACAGCACACTATAGCCAAAAATACTTGTGCATTATTTTTGATAAATCAGTTCAGCGTTAAGTTGGATACTCATTCTAGTAGAATTAGGAAGATCTGTATGCATACAGGGTGTCTTAGCGAGACCGTTCAATAGAACGGCGAAATATACATTTGAAAATTCAATCTATATAATCGATTATATTCTCTTGAATTAAAATATGTTTAGATTTCAAGCGCTTCCGATTGTACCGGAAATCAGCTTTGTTATTTTAAATTGAACGTCTTGTGTATTTTTACATATTTGGATTTACTTATTCTTAAACTTCAGGAATACCTTTACTTTTTGCAATTTGATTTGGGCGTTTTATTGTCATCAATTGTATCAATTTTCGGTTTCCATTGCATAATTTATGTAGAGTAATGTTCAATACATTACTTGCATCATTGTTCCAAACTTGCTTGAAATTGGCCTCAAACTACTGGGTAGAATTGCATGAATTTCTCATTCAATAATAGTGATCAACAGAGTTTTTGGTTCTCAAACACAACTAGGTAATCTGTACCTATCTACCTTTTTCTTTTGAATTCAAATATGTTTTCAGATTTTTCCTATCACTTATAGTTTTTAAAATATACACATTTGAACTTTCATTAGATGTGTAGTTACTGTAATAAGGATCATACAATAATTTTCTATTAGCGAAAAGAATGTTTGGTATTGATGTAATTACATACTGCCATTATTTCAATTTTCTATAAATTGGATCATTTATGTATCAGTCTCTTCAGTGTTAGTATTGTTCTGTGAAATGACGAGTGAAGGAAATTTCTTTGTATTTCATGCATTTTGAGTCGAAGTACTTAACTTTAAAAGCATTAATCGTGTTCCGAGAAATGCGCGTATGATCCACCACAAGTTTGTTGTTTTTCTAGTGCAAATCGTCTTCGACAGTGGATAAAAGATGTCCGTTTATGTATAGGTATGTTTTGCAGTACTTATGATCTGGAGGGAACAAAAAGTTCATCTAACCGACTGTTACATCTGCATTACGAAGACAACAGGTTTCTCTGCAAAAAATAAAAAATCTGTTGTGTATTTTAATTTAAGAACGGTGATAAGACCCGTTGGTGATCGTAATGCTCTCGCCGTTTCTATGCCACCAGGGACAATTGCAGCATTATATTAAGAAAAGTTGACCAAGTAGATAAATGGCTACTGGTAAAAAAAATATTTATTTTTTCCCTTTGTATATAAAGTTAGGGCTGATAAAGAATTTCGTAAACGGCATGGACCGTGGCGGTAGTGTTTTTCAGTAGATAAAAAACGAATTTCCAAAAGTCAGCAAAGCTAAGATAAAAGAAGGCATTTTTGTGGATCCTCAAATTCGACAATTAATGAATGACAGAAAGCTTCGATACGGTTCTGCGAGCAAAAGAAAAGGTGACATGCCATTGTTTAAAATCTGTTGTAATCAACTTGTTAGGCAACAATAAAGCAGAAAATTTTAAGAATCTTGTGGATAAAATGTGGACAGCACATCATAAAAATTATAGAGAAGATCTCAAAAACTGGCGCAAAATACAGACATAATTGTATACACAATCGTATTAAAAAGAAAGAATGTGTAAGGTATTTTATTTGAAATAAGTAAGATGCATACAAATTCCACAAGACACACAAAATCTAGGTTAGAATTCTATTTTGTTGATAGCTACCTAATAAATTTTTATAGAGAGAGATATGCGTAGCCAAGGTAAATATATGCATAAAAGTACAAAGATATATAGATTTATTAATATCTCGACATGTTTCGCTCAAAGGCCATCTTCAAGAATTCTATGAAAATACCTTAATATTAATAAAATACCCTATAATTAATTTAAAAATTATTAGTAAAATTTTTGTGTAATCACTTAAGGAAGGATTGATTTTTAAAGTTATAATAGTACTTACAAGTTAGATGTTGAATTAAAAAATCTGTCAAAATTTTGTAAATAAAATGGAAATAAATAATTTGAATACGGTATTTATGTGTACAGGAAACCCACCACTACAGACAATATAAGACCATCATATGTTCCTTTTCATTATAAATCTCACAGATACACCGCCATTAATTACTTTAGTAAGTAGTCCGCGGTAAGAAATGTACACGAAGTTTGCGCTCGCTAGTAAATTAAGTATTTATTGTGTAAAAAGTATAATAGTGTATTGAGTTTTATGTCGAATTATTCACCAAGTTGCGGTGATTAGTGAGATGTAACTATTATGGAAGAAAACGTTTGAAAACTGGAGTAAAAAGCTAAAGAAACTACATGTAGAAATAATAAAATATTAGGTGTTTAAAGGAATGTGATGACAAAGTAAAATATAAAGTGGGTCACAATAAAAATAATCATAAATAAACCTAATAAACGTACGTGTATGTGTATACAAATATAACGTGTAGACAATGCCAAACATAAGTATGTTTTGCGTGCAAGGCAGATTTTAAAAGAAATGAAAAAAAGTTGTTTTCTTTGTGCAAGCACCATCCAAGATGTGTTGGAATAAGTGAGGATACGGCGACGAAAATAGTTGATGGATGCTGTATTAAGTTTGTATGTAACCATTGTCGGGATCAAAGTATTCATAGGCAGCTTAGGAATGTGCAGGAAAACTTGAGCAACTGCTTGGAAAAAATAAATAATCAAAAGTTGATTAAATGAATAGGTGCAATCGAATACCAATAATAATAGAGATGTTGGGTCAACGTATAGCTCGATAGTAAAGAAGAAAAACGAAGTCATTGTTGTTAAACCAGTAAATGACAAGCAAATTGCCAGCAGACACAACAAGAAATGAAAGATAAAATTAAGGTGTAGATAAAATAAGAAATATTAGTAAAGGAAGTGTTGTTATTAATTGTACTAGCAAAGAGTCCAAGGAGAAGTTAAAAAATACAGTTAAAAAAGAGTTAGGAAACAAATATCAAGTAATAGAACCTAAACCAGTTAATCCTAAAACAATCATACTAGGAATCTGAAATGATAGAAAAGGAGGACAAAAATGTACTCGAAAGTATCATATCTCAAAATGATTTAGAATCAATTGATGGAAATATTAGATCGAAAGTTAAAGTACAATGGAAATTTGCTAATAAGCATAAGAAAAATTATGGAAACGTAATATTAGAGGTTCAATCCTATGTATATACAAAAATAGTGGAATTAAAGAAAATAAATATAGGATGGAGAAGATGTGAAGTCTATGATAACATTAATGTAATTAGATGTTACAAATGTGCAGGTTTTAATCACTTTGCCAAGGATTGTACTAGTGTGTTAGCCTGTAGTAAATGTGCAGGTGAACACAAATTGAAGGAGTGTAATAGCGACATTCTGAAATGTGTAAACTGCTTTAAGAATGTAATGAAATACAACCCAGTAAATTCAAATATGGCGCAATTATTTTAATAACTTCAACAATAAATGTATAAAAAGGACTATCCATCTATATAAATTTGTTGGTAATTTCATGCTTCAACGTTGAAGTTACTAAAAATAATTGCGCGATACTTGAATTTTGTTTACTGGGAAGGTAAATATTGATTACAATTACTCAGCTAATGACAAAACCTGTCCCTGTTGTATAAGAATAGCTGAAAAAATAAAATCGAAGGTAATATATCAATAGCAATCAAAGGATGTGGATACAGAGACACATGGTAGTTCTTAATGCACAGGGCTTTTCACATACATAAGTACAATACAAGAAATATTGGTAATTTATTTATAGAGGCCTACAGAAGAACCCAAACAGTTAAAACGGTGCTAGTTAATGGTCTTACCCAGTATAATAATTTACCAAATGAAATAAAAAGTAGCGGTAGTATAAGTATTTTTAAGCGGCGTTTGTTTAAGTATGTTTGTAGTAATATACCATTAAGTTAATTAGACACACCTAATTTCTATATTATAAAATGTAAAGTTTAGTGCTTAATAAAATTCCATTATTATTATTATTATTATTATTTATTCAGAAGCTAATAAATATTTCCTTGAACAAAATGCAATACAAAAAAGAACTTAATATAATTAAAACACTAGCAGTTAACAATTTTCCTGAAAACACTGTTAATAAAACTTTACATACTATACTGAAATTAGATTATTCCAAACAAAATACATTTAACACTATATACAGAACTTTTTCATATAACTACAAACGTAAAACTAAAGAATTTTCTTAAAAAATAAGACATAAATGTTGCCTTTAAATCTAGTAATACCATATCACAATTACTATGCAACAACAGAGACAAACGTAATATCTTCGACATAAAGTGGCGTCTATAGTATACAATGTAAAAATTGTAATGGTATATATACAGGGTGTCTACTGAATAGTCTATGAAAATAAAAGAGGTTAAAGCTACGGGCATGGAAACCTAAATTCCAAAAAATGAATACTTTATGTCCACGCAGTAAAGAGAAAATAATATTTTTCAATCTCCGTCCGACCCTGTTGTTCGAGCGCATCGCATAAATGGATGGGCAACACAGGCAGAACGTTGAGTCATTCACAGGCATTCGTTGCCTTATGTATACATTATGGCAAGTTATACGAATACTGAGTACAAGGACATAACTTTAATCTACGGAAAAACAGGATAAAATCTTTTGCTGCATCTGTATTACGTACAGAAAGTCCAACGTCTATCAAACAATTCGACAGGTTATCTGTTGTGAATGGTTTCGTCAAACAGAAACTCGTCTTCCAAGTCTTCGATCCGTGATTCTGTTTACAGATGAATATTGCTTCAGAAAAAATGGTGTGCTGAACTATTATAATATTTATCACTGGGCGGATAAAAACCGACAAGATACATATCCATTACAGTTCATCCCAACATAGGACATCAATAAATGTATGGGTCGGAATATTGGGCGATAATTTATTTGGGCCACATGTACTTCCCGAAAAATTAAATGCGACAGATCATTTAAATTGTCTTCAAAATACGTTACCCAATTATGTACTTGTATGACATATCACTACATACATGTACGACGGCAAATGCAGTTCATGCACGATGGAGCACCTCCACATGTTGCCCGACTTGTATGGGAACATTTAAACCAGGCATTTGCACATTGAATAGGCCGAGAAGGAACTATTTTGTGGCCAGCACGAAGTCCCGATTTGAATCTGTTGGACTTTTTCCTGTGAGGATACATGAAAAACTTTGTTTATAATCGTCGACGGGAAATTTTAGACGTCGAGGCTCTTCGAGACTGTGTCGTCACAGCGGCCCAGCTTATGATAAGTTTTGCCTTCGAACAGAAGCGTGCCTCCGGAGCTCGTGGTAGTATTTGCGGACATTACTACTCTAAGTTTTTGTCCTGTTTCTCATCAAACAGTCTTCTTCAAAACTACCACGAATTATTTGAAAATAAAAAAAGTATTAACTACGAACGCGATCTCAAATAGTAAATTATTAATTACCAGATCATTAGGTAATAATATGTCGTTATACTTTAATATTGAAAGTTTTTGTAATGAAAAAAAACAAAAACACCCGATTCCTACTAAAAAACAGGTCTAAATGAATGAAATCTGTAATAAATGTGTGAGCTTGTTATAAATAGAATACTTGTGAAAAGACCACATGTTCAATTCATAGAGCAGCAAAGCTGCTTCATAAACAAATTCATTTGTAGAGTTCAATAAGCATTTATTTACATATCATTCAAGTTGATAGAAAATATATGTTTATGCCCATTAGAAATTTTTGCAGCCTCCCTTCTTTTCTTGTACACACATGTCAGGCCCGGAATCAACAAAATTTATTTAACAAACTTTGGTAATTATTAAAGGAAAAATTATTTTAATATATAATCGTATTTTTTTTTGGATTTACCTTTCTTGTGATATTAGTTTTATACTGATTATTTTTCCGACACTATTCATTTGACACCCTGTATAGGTGAGGAAGCACTTTGAACTTTTATATATTTAATAAATGTTATAAATATTCCATACATAGTCATAACTGTATGTTCTAATTCCAGGCAACCCACCATTTTAAAGGATGGCTCAATACTACCCCAACCAGATACTCTGATGAGACAATTAATAGAGATAGCTAACAGTGAAAACCCGCCTTGTTCGAATTGTGATAAGAGAGACAGGCCCAACATGTATTACTGCAATACCTGCGGTGATTTGACTTAAATAATTATATGTCTTTTACCCGTAGGTTTTATTTTATGCATGCCTCGAAGAATTTTGTAATATTTATGTTTCGTACCATATATTTCAGTAAATTAAATTTTGTTAATTGTAGGTCAAGCCTTATGTTCACACTGCCGAGACAATACTCACCGAGCGAAGATGTTTTCCGCACACGATATAGTGCACATGTCTAAGTGTACTAAGGAACCGAAAAGGGTGTGTATGCTTTCATTCTAAATAACTTCGACATACTAACGATGACATTATTACTTATAGTGTCCTCAACATGGAGAACAATATATTATGTACTCTCCTTTACAACATATAATGTTATGCGTTAACTGTTTTCGCGATACTCCAAACGAGATAAGGGCTCAATGTTTGGATATTGATACTGCCCATGCACAAGCAGCCAAACGCTTAGAACGAGGTCAAAATGCCATTATGGATTTACAGGTACTAATTTCTAAGAATAGAATAGCTCTTAAATCCTGTTAATTAGATTGAAAAGATTTTATTTCTAAACATTATTGACATTTCCAGACATCAGTTCGCGATGGTATTTTAGCTTTGAAGGGCCTAATGGATGAGTTGCGTAGAAACATGGACTCGGAAAAGCACACGATAAACACATTTTGCCAGGGCATGCAAGAAGCAATGGCAAAAACTCACGCTGCTATGATTATGGAAGTTCAGCGACAATTCGAAAGTAAAGATCGCATATACCGGTCACAGTTGCTAGTTTTAGGTAGGTAAATATGTAAACCTTCATTATCACCAGCATTCATTTCTGCTTGCTGCAGGTTCTGTAATGCCAGTTTTACAATTACATTTAGTGTTGTGTACAACTTTTACTTCGGCAGCCAACAAATACCAATTCCTGGAATTATCGCCGTCGTTAATTGAGAGACTAGGAGCTGTTGGGCAACTAAGTCAACCCGTGAGGTAATTTACACTATTAACAACAATCATAGTAGTTTACAAAAAGAATTTTGTGCATCTAATGCCACTGTATTTTGCTTATATATTTTGTACCACAAATCTCGAAAATCGCATTAGTTTTTTTTATGGATTAGATCAGATTCAGTTACTGGTTGGTTGATCAGGCATTTGATTAATTCCCTTAACCCACCATTGAAGGATTAATGAGGTCTATTGTGAATACACTTAATCTTTTAGTCCCAAATGTTATTAACACTTCCGAAAGCGAATCTTTTTGAGGGCTATGACTGTGACATCAACCGGTTTTTAAGTGTGCCTGTTCCCGGTGGTAGTGTCTATATCTACCGCCGTGTAGTCGCATATAATGTCTCGGTATGTTAAGAACAATGTCGGTATGGCCACCCTGTTGACCTTCTTCAGGCGACACTTAGACTCAGCCATAGTGGCTAAAAAGTGATTGATTGTTTTAATTTTGGAATGCTAAATCTGTGTGAGATCTTTGATGAGCCTCCAACTGTATAAGATGAGCAATTACGTCGCTTTCGGAAAGACCACAGAATGCCTATGGTGCAATGATTGAAAATGTTAATTGTAATGTATGTATCATGTGAAAATTCTTAAACTGGGTAAGAAGATAAGAAGAAGGCAAGGTGGATTTTGTTTAGAAGAACGCTGGATTATAGCAGACTTTTCTAGAGATGGTGTACATTCATGGAACCTATAGTTTACTATATGTTCTTCTTTGTAACATTTATTCTTTCGTCAATCTAATTCATGCAACTAGTCAAACATTGTGTCTGGCATCTTGACTGCTGTTATAATCATAAATTTTCTTTGGCTATTTAAACAATATCAAAATAGTTAGATTAAAATTTAGCCCATTTAAGTTTAGTAGATTGACCAAAAACGGTTGCTGGGGGTTAGACCTTACATTAAAATAATATGTTAATTCTTGATAGCAAAATATTGTTGTTTTCTTTGGATTAGTAAAGTAGTACATCTTCTTCTTCGCTGGTTGGGACCATGATCTTCAGTTGGTCCACTCAGCGATCTACGATTCTTGGAGCTTCAACGAATTGTATATGGACATTATCTAAAGCGAAAAGGAAACAGGATAAGCAATATACAGCAGAATTAAGAATAGGGATTCGAGTTCGTTCTGTAATATCCTGATTCCATTTGAATTTACAAATTTGTATAGGAGTCGAAGAAAGTTTCGTCAACTGATTCTGTAACTCTACTACTTCCTCACCGCACACTCAAAGAATATATGTTTGATCTCTTCCTGCTTTCCAGATACGCAATTTGGCGATTCGCCTAGCTTCGAGCGGTATAGACTAGATAGTAGTAATGATGGAACCTCAAAGTGCAAATTGTAGTTACAATAAATTTTCCTCGAAATACCTCGTTTTTGAAAATCAGGGCTTGACCATTTTTCCAGTTCAGGTCGACTTATATCATAAACCTTTCTCCACATTTCTTAATTCCTCTTTCCCGCCATGCTGTAGTTCCAGAATATTCAAACTTTTAAGGTCTCTTACACTTCGCCTGGTTTCTCCTCGCCCTTCAACAGCTGCCAATCTATCCGCAGCTTCATTTCCTAGGATACCTCGGTAACCTAACACCTACCACGACTCAACCAGTTTTATTGTACTCCAGTATCGACTTTTTGATCTTCATTTCGATTGATTGGGCGTTTGCTCTGATGGAATTCGTATATCCGTCCTGCCTCAGCAATGTTCAAGTCGCGACAAAAAACACCGTAACCAACTCGCCTGGGATTACTATACATCGATCATCTGTATAAAATGTAGTACTTCCTGGATACCTTCCATTTACCAGCTGGTGAATTTTCTGCTTCATACCTGGATCATCCTGAGAAAAGTCTTCGACAATCACTCTTTCTATATCCTCAATGTATTTCACCGGGTTGAGACAATAACATACCAGGTTTTTATAAGTGCTCAGCTCCTAAATTTTCTTGCTCATCTGTAAAATTTGATAACTGGCGGGATTTGTCTTCTGTTCCAATTTGGATAAAGGCGTAGCGCAAAACTCAGTAATGCATTAACTATTAATCATTGAGTAATACATAAAGAAAGCTAATTAAACGACATTATACACTAGGAATAAGAACGGTACTTAAATTAAGAGCAGAGAACATCATTTAAAATATCATTTATTCAAAAAGCAAAGAACAGCATCTCAAACATTTACAGGAAGAGCCAAGAACAGCATTTAATACTGCCTTGTTTTCGCAAAAGGGCAAAATCGACATAAATTATAAGACACTGAAGCATGATCATATTTCATTTGGTTTTTTATGGTATCGTTTCTATAAAAAAAGAATCAACGTCATTATCGCAAATAAAAAATATATAGCCGTGTTCAATGTACAAACTTCTGTAAAATAGTAATTAACAGTTTCGACATCTTCTGCGATCTGTGTTATAGATCTCTACAGTCCTCTCAAATAAAGACTAACTATCGAAGCGAGTTCGCCCAAAGTCTTGAACCGTGGATTGGCCCAGCAGCCGTATCGCAACATGCAGCGGAATTAGCAGGTAATACTTTTCTTTTGTTGCAAGTTCTTCTATCTTACTGTAATTATTTTAACAACCCACAAAGAGGAATTAAAACAAAAAAAAAATAAAAGTCAAGATTTCTTGTTAACATTAAAAAAAGATCGTATATCATCATTATTAGATACGATATGTTGACGGTATTAGATGAATACGGATATTAGGTACACAGGTACATTCATAGAAAGTTGAAGAATTATTTTTAATACATTTTTATGGCAAATAAATATTGAAAAACCAGCACCTCCACCAAAAGTATAGAATACGAATAATAACGTAAATTATAGAATACTTCTAACAGTTACAAATATAAGTATCTGCATAAATGCTTCAATACATAACGCAAACTTATAAATATAAATATATGTCTAGTATCTCTAAAGTAACGTTTCCAAAGTGATTGTGAGTTCCCCTACACCAGCAAACAGAAAAGCACCCCATAACAAAATTTGTCATGTGAATCTAAACAAAAAATATCCATAGCATTCGCCTTACAAGGAAGCATAAGTCCGGATAAGTGAATCTCTGGTAAAAGTGTGTGTGTACGTCTTTTTAGATTGATATGTGTTAATAGCGTGAGAGACGGTTGATACCGAACTTTATCAGATTGTATCTATTTTTCGGAACAATAGCAGATTCTTATACATACGTAATTTATGCAGAAGACAACATGTAAAAGAGAGGCCGAATTACGTTACTTATTCCTAAAACGCAGCAAAAACAGAACACTAACAAGGAAACACAGGGAAGTGTCCCTTGCCGATTTAAATGAAACTTGCTGGGTAACTCGGTACTCGGTAACTTTCATAGATGCTA